>JAVHLU010000864.1:0-44372 GCA_036785755.1 Colletotrichum ledebouriae | reverse complement strand
ATTTCTATATATTTATAGCTTTAAAGCTAAGGATTATAAATATATATATATATATAAGGTTATTGCTATTATTAGAATTTATATAGATTTTCTAAAGTATTTATTCCATAAAGGAAATACTTTTATAGTTATTAAAGAGATATTATATAGTAGTTATTTATTAAGATTTGTATAAACCTTATAGGATTATTATAGAACTTTTAAGATATACCTTCGGTATTCTTATAATAACTATAGCGTAGTATTATATATTATAGAAAACTAGTTATACCTATTTAGTATTTAAGCTACCGGAGGTTATAGGGGTACTTAATCTTCTTAATAGTATTAATACGGTTTTAAGTATTTAATAGTCTAAATACGTTAATAATAAAGCTAAGTAGCTTAATAGAAGGGTATTTAATAAACGACTTCTTTACTAAAAGCGAGAGTTTAATATCTATAAAGAGTTTAAGAATTATATTAAGGTACTTAAAGTAAGTATTAAGGTCCTTTAAGGTAATAATAATATTATTAATGAACGTATAGGTATATTCCTTATATAGTTATAGGAGTCTATCTATAACGCGTTAAGTATAAGTAAGCGAATTATAGAATCCTATAAGTACTATCTTTAAGCGTTCTTATCCCTAGTAGCTAATTATAGTAAGTTAATCTCAATATTCCTTTTTAATAAGGAATTAATAAAAGAAGGACTAAGCGTTAACTATAGTAATCTATAGTTTACTATAAAGGCGTTTAATAATATCTTACTATAATAATATAGGGTATATATCGGGGATTATAGCTTTATTAAGAGTTTATAGGTTTATAACTATCTAACCTTTATACTTACTATTTATAATTCGCTATATAGTAAATATAGGGGCTCTAAATAATATAGGTCTAGAGTTACCCTATTTTATATAGTTTTAAGCATAGAGCTCGTTTAAAGTTTTATTAATAAGTTTCTTATCCTCTTTACTAATAGGATAAGGTTATTATCTAATATTTATATTCTACTATTTCTTAATAAGTTTAACCTTAAGGTATTAACCTTTTAGAAGGTTAATTAGTCCTTAGTCCTTCTAGATAGCAGGGTAATACGATATAACCTCTTTAAAGTATTAAATAGCTTTAGTATCTTAGTTATAGATATATATACCTTCCTTAGTAATAACTACTAGTAAGCTTTTAGGCTTAGTTATATCTATCTTACTATTTAGATTAATATTCCCCTTATAGATATCTCTATAATTTAGTATTAAATTATTATTTATTACGCCTTAGTTAGCAAGCGTTTCCTTACTAGGTAGGTTAGAGATCTCTACTTATTTATTAACTAATAGTTTTAATAGCTAAATAAGTATTATAAGCTTACGATCTAAAAGGTTAAAAATAGTATAATATATTAGATCCTTATGTAACGAGATTAAAAGAGCTATTTAGAGTTAATCGTAAGTCTTTAGCTTAAGGTATCTATTAGACTTAAAGGGCGCTAGGGTTCTAAGTTTAATACCCAATTTCATCTTTAATAGGTAAGGAGCGTTATTAATAATAGGAATAAATAGTAAATTACTTATATATATATATATATATATATATATATATATACCCTTCGTGCTTTAGGCTAAATAGAAGGGACTCTATTTTACTAATAGTATATTAATTTAAATAGCAGAGCGATTATATAGCGCGATAGTTATATTTCTAGTAGCGTATATATTATAAGCTTTTAAAAGGACTTTTAAATAGATCTAAGAAGGAATTTAAATATTATTACAAGAGGCGATCTAGACGCACGATTCTAAGTTTAGGATATTAAGCCTATTAGGTATATTAAAGTCTTACCCTATAAATAGACTAGTATCTAAATATAGGATAAGCTATATATTTATATAGAGCTTAGTAGTTATTATATTACTATTAGGTCGTTATCCTTATATAAGAATTAAGAAGGTTACCTAAGCGATAGTCTTAAGACTTCTAACGCTTTAGAGCTTAAATACCTTAAGTTCTCTCGAGAGGGTATAGAACTATTATAGGCAGGCTTTACTTATAACTAAGTAGTCTACGCTAGTATTAATATAGACTATAACTAGCGGTGTATTATAGTAGCCTCGGATAATATATAAGTATCTATATAATAATATAAATATATAACTATATATTACTACGGCTTAATAGGACTAATAAGCGTTATCTTTAACTAAGGGGATAGAAAGGTCTAGTATAAGAAAATACCCTTAAAGTTAGTATATAGCTTGATATTATAAAGGTACGTTTTATAAGAGTAGATTCTAGGATCCTTAAGGAGCGAATTTTAAAATAAGTTAATATTAAAAATAGAGTACTTATCCTTATATCTAGGGATATAATCTAGAGGGTATTTATAGTAATAAGCAGGTTAAGTAACTAGGTTAATATGCTTAGGATCGTCTTCCTATTACTCTTAGTAATCCTTATTATTAGTATTAATAACTAAGTCTTCTTTATATAAATTTAAATCCTTACTAACTTTAATATACTAGATATAGTTAAAGTCGCCCTTATCTAATAAAGTATACGCTTCCTCTTCTACTTACTTATAACTAGTCCCCTTTATTATATACGCTAAAGGGTAACTAGGTAGTTAAAGATATTAAATATATTAACTAGGCTATTTGTATTAGTATTTAGGCCTTTATTATTAATTAAACTAAATTTCCTTATAAGAGGAGCTTAGTAAGGGTTCAGTAGTAATATTAATAGCTTACTTTATAGGTCTTAATAGTAATAAACTAGACATAATCTCCTTTAGGTTTATATAATACGGGTAATAAGTAGTAGTAATATAGCCTATTTTTAAGGTCTCTTTTAGCGATAATTATATTCCTATAGTTCCTATATAGGTCGTCTTAATAGATAGTTAAACTAATACTCGCTAGAATCCTTTAGTAACTATTTAATACTAGCTAGGGACTATCTTCTATAGGCTTATAATAAACTTAGTATAGTTTATCTTACTAGTTAGCTATAGAATACTAATAACTAGTTCTATATCTATTTTATTATATATAATAGTTAATACCTTAGATTCGCTCTCTTTAGTATCACTGTAAAGTTAAGTAACCTTATGTATCTAATATTAAATATTATATTAATTATGTATATTATATAAAATATATCTCTCTTTTATTAAATATACTTTAGTATATTTATATAGTAAATAAAAACGTTGAAGTAATAACTCTTTCTCATAGTCTAATCTATAGTTAGGGTCCCTAAGTTCTACTTTCTTATTTAATATTAGGTTAGTATAATACTAGTCTAAGGTATGCTTTAATAAGGTTTAATAAAGGTTAAAAACAGCTATAGCTAGGTTCTTGTTATCTAACTTAATATAGCTATTAATAATATTAATAAATAATATATATTCTAGTAGATAGTTCTTAAACTACTATTAATATATATATTATTTATTTTATCATTATATGAAAGTAGATTAAATAACTTAATTATATTAATCTTAAAATAAAGAGTACTATACCTTAGCTTAATAACTAATATTCTAGCTATTACTTATACTACTCCTTCCTTATTCATAAAGAGAAGGGATGTAAGAAAGTTATAGCTAAATAAGAACCTATTAGGGTTAAATAAAAGTTTAATAATATCTCTTAGTCTAGTTAGTAATTAAGAGTATTAATTATTTTAACTATTATTATTATTATAGCTAGGGCTTCCTCTTCTATTATTTTAACTTTTAAGGTTATTATTATTACCTCTATTACTAGGGTCTCTAAGTAGTATAAGTAGTAATAGTAGTAAAAGAGTATCCTCTTAGTATTTAATATCCTAATTATATATTTTACCTTTATTAAAGTTTAATAATCTAGCCTTAGGATCTTATAAGCCTATCTTATTATAATACTTACCCTAGCTATATAAGCTTAGGTAGCTCTATAAGTTACTTAGCTTAAGGGTAAAAGGGTTATTTTATCCCTTTCCTTAAGTGAGGAATAAAATACTTCATATATCTTTACTTTTGTTTTTAAATAATATATAAAATATATTTGAACTTAGCTCTAACATTAATATTATAATAACATCTTTTAATATAGGTTTAAAAAGTAAGAGTTATAAAGTATTTATAAAACTTTATTTAAACTTATAGTATTCCTCTAGAATTAATAGAAGTAGTAAAAAAGCTTTAGGAATTATTATTATATTCAGTTTAGATATAGGTTTTATGATATCTAGATTATTTATAGCTTTAGTTCTTAGGTTTTTATAGCTTCCCTTTTTTTATGCTCTTGAAAAAGGAGTATTAAGTCTAATATCTAGCCCTATTTAATCTGTATCTTAATAAATTAATTATAATAAGAGAGGTTAAAGTAATATTATTATTTAATAATATTAATACATAGTTATAAGTTTATTCTCTATACCTTTAGAACTCTATTTTAAATATATAAAATAATTTTATATACTTCTCTATATAATAATAACTTTTTAATATATCTATATTAGTTACTTAAATATTACTTAAAGTTCTTATAGGTAATAGTTATAATATTTATTTTTATAGCTAACCTAAGGAGGGTATACTTAGTTTAAATAAGTAATATATAGAACTTATTAGAGTATTACTTAAGTATTATTATAAAGTTTATAATAGCTAAATAATCAATAAGTTCTAAGAGGTTAGACTTAAGACCTTCTTCAATCTTAAAATTAGAAAATAGCTTATAAGGTATTATTATTAATAAAGTTTATTATCTCTTTAAGATATTTCTTAGTTAAAGAAATTTTTAAAGTTTAATATCTCTTAGTAATATCCCTTAATTAAGGGAATTAATAAAGGGTTAATATCTCTTATTAATATTTCCTAATTCAGAGAAAAAAGGAGTTTAAAAGCTTCTAATAATATATAATACTTATAAGTATTAATTACTAAGATATTACTTAATATAAACTTAATAAGGTTAGCTATTTATATAGTTAAATACCTTCCTTAATTATAAGGGATATTCTTAGTTATAAGGGGATATAGCTAACTATTAAGGTTATATTACTAATTAATATAGTTTATATAATAAGTAAGGCCTCTAGCCACTACATAGTGATTTTATGCTCAAGTGCAACAGACCTTCTAACTCCGCGCCTCCTAATAATACATAGCCTTCGGTCACGTGATCCTTTCCTAACCATAGCTGCACTTATATATACCTATTATACTAAATAGCCTCCCGATCTTCAACTTTATATTAATAATAATATAGTTTTTAATTATTTAAACTATAAAACTATTAACTTATCCTCTCGCGCACTACCCGCGCTACTAATACCGCCTCTATTACCGCTTCGTCCGCAAGAAGTCATTACTATTTTCATAGCTATGCTATTATTAGCAACGCTCTCTCTATATTAAAGCAGTTAGTATAAGCTATACTTACTAACATTCCCCTAATAGGCCTAGGCCGCCTAGGCTACCTCTACCTTAGTAATATAAAGGACCTGCTCGAAGAAGGGCTACTCTATAGGGTATATAATAACTTACTAAACTTCTATTACTAAGTTTACTTACTTAGCTTTAATATTATTATACCTTATAAAGTCCCCTATAGGGGTCTTAAAGTAAGCCCTCTTAAGGGCTATACTAATAATACGCTCTCTATATATAATATAGTAGTTAATAAAGGAGTAGGTTTTATTAATTATATTAAAGCTAAACTCTCTAGTAACCCCCTCTATATTATTTATATTAAAAGGTATATCTTACTCAGGCTTAGCGTATTTATATATAGGGTCTAGTATTAATATAGTTAAAGGATAAGGATAAGGAAGAGGGAGAGGTATAAACCCCTGCTTATAAAGCTTCTTATACTTTTAGCTATAAGAACCTCTTAGGAAAGACCTCTTTAGTTAAGGAGTTACCTCTTATATAGTAGTATTTATAATACCTTCAGTACCTTACTAGAAGGTTAACCTATTAGGTTAAGGAGTTATCTTATATAGTAGCTTTTATAGGACCTTGCTAGAAGGTTTAGCGAGGGCATTGCTATAAGAGCCTTAGTAGCCTATTTAGCTCTAATATAATTAGCCCTAGTATAGCGCGCGTCTAACTTTATATAGTAATATATAAAGGGTTTACTTATAAGTAGTAGAAATATATAGGGTTCTTATATTATTTTCCTTAACTAATAGAGGGTATAGGTTAAAATACCTATATAGTATTTCCCGAATTATACTTACGAACTAGGTGAATTTATTATAGTCGTTTTGCGAAGGGGCTGCGGCGTAATTCCGAACTTAATACTTAGAACTACTATATATACTTATAATTAAATACCCTTATAATTATAAGGATAGAGGACTCCTTTTAAGGCCTTTTATAACTACTTTTAGCTATATAAGTTCTTAATACCTAAAGTCTTATATATAAGAGCTTATAGCTATAAAGCCTTTATACTTATAAAAAAGACTTAGCTTTAAGAAAAGAGATTTAAATATCTATCTCTAACGTTATAGATTAGGTGTCTTATTAGGTATAATTTAATAAATTAATACCAAATATAGAACCTAGTAAAAGATTAAGTATATATTATAATAGATATAATATTAAATAAATAATAATTTCGTAATAGATTATCATAAATAATCCTTAATAACTTAAGGATAACTAACTTTAAAAAGCTTAGATAATCCCTCGATTTAGCTTAAAATATAGAAGAGGAAGTTAAAGCTTAATAAGAAGTTAAGCGATATCTAATAAAGTTAATTAATAACTCTATTAATAATAGAATCTATAATAAGATTAAAATACTAATAGAAATAATATTATTAGAGGAGAAATATAAAGCAGATAAACCTCATTTAGGCTCTAGAGAGAATAATTTAGAGGATTAGATAGATATAAGTTAAAATAACTTTATAATACTACTAAAACCTTTATTATTATACTTAGTAATATAGAGTAAAGGTATAAGGATATCTATAACTAAATAAAGTTATAAGAGATATCTTAATAACTTTTAATTAATCCCTATACTAAGGATTATATAGTTAGTAGTATTTATAATAAGTATAAACTAAGGACTAAAAGCCTTATATTATTAAAAGGATACCTATTTAGAGATTAATATAGACTCTAGAGAATCTAATAATAAAGCTAAAGGTATATAGACTAGGTCTATAATTAGACTAGTACTTATAAATCTACTACTTTTATTTTATTATTATTTAGATCTTAGAAATTATCTATATAAAGAGGAGTACTATATGGCTAAAAGATATTATTCTAAAAGCTATAATTAAATAAAAATATAATTAATAGTTAAAATAATAAAGAAATAAAAATAGTAAAGCCTTAACTATTAATAAGTATATACTTATAGGTTAGATAAAGAAAGTAAGCTTAAGAAGTTTAAAGCTTAACTTATAATACGAGGAGATTGATAAGTAAAAGATATAATTTAGGATACCTATATAGCTATACTTATAAGACTTTTACTTTAAGTATTAATAATAATAGTAATAGGTTTTAATCTTAAACTAAAGTAATATAATATTATAACGATATTTATATATATAGATCTTAATAAAGAGATTTATATAAAGTATCTAGTAAGATATAATAATAAATATACTATCCTAAAGCTAAATAAAGCTCTATATAAACTTAGAAGATTACCTTTTTCTAGTAATATTATTTTTAAAAGGGACTTTGAAATATTTAATTTAAGTATATTAATAAGGATAACTACTATTAGTATGAGATTTAATTAATCTTCTTCTATTATATTAATAATTATTACTATTATTACCTTAAAATAAAAGAAGAGGAAATAAGTTAAGATATTTAGAAGATAAAAAAGAAGTATTATTTTAAAGGTAGTTATGATTTTAAATAGTTCTTAGGTATAGAGATTACTTAAGATTAATTAAAATAAAAACTTTAGATATTATAGAGATTATATATTGAGAAGATCTTAAAATATCTAAGCCTTAAGATATTAAACTAGCTACTAAAGAATACTTATTAAATACTTATAAATATAAAAGAGTTAAAACCTTATTAGTTATAAGTATCTTTAAAATAAATAGTTATATACTAATAAAAAGTTAGATTAATACTATATATTACTATTATACCTAGACCTAATATAGCCTTTACTATAAGCTAACTT
Organism: Colletotrichum ledebouriae; assembly: GCA_036785755.1. NCBI lineage: Eukaryota > Fungi > Ascomycota > Sordariomycetes > Glomerellales > Glomerellaceae > Colletotrichum > Colletotrichum ledebouriae. The sequence continues at coordinate 36,222 of JAVHLU010000864.1, read as the reverse complement.
ACTTACTTTAACTAAAATCTACGCGATAAATATTAATAAGTAGTAAATTAAGTACTTATTTACTTAAATAATATAAAAGGCCTATACCTTAAGTTTAGTATAGATAAGGGAACTACTAAAGTTAGCTTAATTATTACTTTAGATACTACTTTTACTAATAACTTAATAGATTATAAGAGTTCTTAAGTATTTATAATAAAACTCTATAAAGGAGTTATTAGTTAAAGGGTAAATAAGTAGGATATAATAACTATATTAATAATAGAGGCTAAACTACTAGCTTTATTCTAAATAGTAAAAGAAGGGTTATTTATAAGCTACTTAATTATAAAACTTCAAGATTATTAATCCTTATTATTGAAAATTAAGATCTAAGTTAATAATTAGTAAATAATTAACTTAGTTATGAAAGAACTAGAACACTTAAGATTATAACTTCGCTATATATAGATTTATAATTATTAGCTATAATAAGAGGTTAAAGAAGGATAAATTGAAATTAAATATATCCTATTAGTAGAGCTTATAATAAATAGACTTATATAATCTCTCTAGTAACAGAAATATATAAATTCTATTAAATAAATAAATCTAATAGAGAGAAACTATAATAATACCTAAATTAGTTAGGTTTATAAGTAATTATTAGAAGACCTTACTAGGTTTTTATAAGAATAATAACTTATAAAATAAGATATAAGATAATAATTAATATCTACTAATTTATAGATTAATAACTTTATTTTTAAGTACTACTTATTATTATTAACCTTAAAATATATAAGTTTAATAAGATAGGGGAATATATTTACTAGGGGAAAGAAACCTATAAGAACCCCTTATATTAGTTTTAATAAAATATTATTAAGCTACTCTATTATTACCTCGCCCTATAATATTATAGATTCTAATAGAGCTATATATTAATAAAGATTAAAAGTTAATATAGAGCAAAAGAGCTTCTTATATATACCTAATTTTTAATACTAAGGGGAAGATTATAAATCCTTATAATAAGTATACTAATATCCCTAATAATAATAATCTTAAAAAGATAATAAGTATATAAGTTAGCTATTAATATTAATATACTTATAGTAAGGAAGAATAATAGAGACTAATAATAATATTTAAGGTTAAATAACGCTCTAGAGACTTTAATAATATGGGTATAGAATATATATTATCTAATAATATTTAATAAAGTCTAAATAGCTTTATTAGAGAAAGTATATTTAATAATATAGGAAGTTCTATAGCTATAATAAGGATATAGGAAGTTCCTTTATTATACTATATATATATAAGATATAGAATCCCCTTACCCGAAACTACGGGGAAGGACCTAACGATAGTATTAATATAATATGCACTGGGAACCAAGCCTACTGAATCCTATAGTTGTTGGTGCACTTGAGCAGCCAACAACATGCACCAACAGCCAATGAGTGCCAGCGAGGCTTTTGGTCCCCACTTGAGAGAGTGTTGGGTATCATGGGAATGGAATATCAAGCAATCCATGAAGGAGTAATCATTTCATGTTAACTTTATGTGGCATTGTCCAGGCCCAAAAGGAGGTTGCAAACTGCCAACAACTCTGTTGATAATCAATGCGGTGTTGATTCGGTGTTGATTCGGTGTTGATTTACGACGACGACAACAACATCGAATCGTGTCCTGTCTGCCAATCTTTCTGTCAAGTCACTCATCTGGCTCTGTCAAGTCACGCATCTGGCTAGGTCTTCGGTTTACAACAGTCACATGCATGTTTGCACTCTCATATGTTCAAGCCATTCCGCATGAGATATCGCCACAAGAATTCAGCAAGCATTTGGCACATCATCAACTCTAAAGGGACTTGTATTACCGCTGTGATATTCAACAGACCATGCGCAGACGCACTGATAATGGTGGCAGCAGATAACGGGATCGTGCGTTTTGGAAACTCTATCCGCGAGCTGGGGGGGCTGTTGAGTTAGACCACATGTCCTCCGTGCCTTGCTATGCAGTGTAGTGTGCGCTGGTTATCAAGAGGCGTCCGGTTTCCACGGGAGAAAACTGGCTGGCCCATCGCGCCTAAATGACACAGACGAGAGCGATAGCACTTCTTACTCCTTACTTTCCCATCGTGTGGAACAAGACCATTTCCTTTCATGCGTAGGGTATTGACTCTCCTTTCTGATCCGAGTTGGGCCAATGTCCGAATGTCCATGGACATTGAAAACATGGAAGCTTTTCGTTGCCGTCTCAGATGACACCAGAGCACTTGATGCCGTGCCCACGCTCTCGGACAAGCCCAACTGACAGACTTGCTCAGCACGGGACGGGAGGGATCATGTGAGGGCGTTGAATCACCACCCTTCTGCGATGCAAGTATAACGCGCGTGCATAGAAGAAATCGAGGGTCACTGTTTACGGAGACCGCGCTGAAAACATAACAGCCGCTCTGAATATGTGCCGTTCAACCATATTTCCATCCCCCATTTCATGTGAACACATGCCATGGGCAAACATTTCGATGCGTCCCAAATCAAGCTGTTGTTGCGAACCTCATTTCTCGCCACCCTCCCAAATCTTCAGATCTCCCTTGACCTCACGGAAAATACCCCTCCAGTTGCCAATTTCATTCTCGGTTCGCTTGCGTCTGCTGAACGCCGTTCGCCTGAAGCTGACAAACCACATCATGAACCAGTAGGTGGATGCCACCATGGACGCAACGGCGAGTACCCAACTCATGGCAATGGATGACCCTCCTTCCTTGATCTGGATACCGAAGGCACTGCCTTGGGTAACGAGCATGCTGCGACCTCCTACAATGACGCCAGTTATGATTGCGGCGAAGGGCGTTAAGACGCTTGCTCCGGCCAATGAGGAAATAAGAGAAACTAGGACCAGCACTCGCCGGAATCCGACAATGACGATGGGTAGCGTCGCGAGGAGAGTGATTCCAGTGCAAATTGTACCGATGGCGAGGAGGGCGGTCATGGCTTTCGCGCAGCCGCTTGCGAAGGTGACAATTTGATCAATGCTGCCTCTCATGGCCGAGATCAGAGGCACGGAAACGTTGGCCGTGGCGATCACAAAGGACGACGGGATTGAATCTGTGACATTGCGCAACCCTAGCTACGTCAGTAACATCATTCAAGTTTATGAAGTTATGATAACTTACCTTGTTTCTTCGAATTATAGCCAAAGCATGACGTGATCGATGTCTTCGTTTTGGGGTCGTTCTTGTTTGCGTAGGTACCCTCGCACATCTTGGTGAGGAAGAGGTTGTATGTATCCTTGACACCCAGCGCCTGTGTCAGGTTTCCCACAAGCTGTCCCTCAATGTCCTCAACACCACTACCGAGCTGGTTGGTCAAGTTGCCAAGCAGGCCACCCAAGATGCCGTTGAGGCCACTTGTGATGCCGGTTGGATCGCTTGAGCCGCCGCCGCCGCCGGTAGGTTGTGTGATGCCTGGGATCGTGGGGGTGGGAATCCCTGGGATGCCAGGCAGGCCACTTCCGCCACCGCCTCCTCCATTGCCGTTGCCATTCGCGTTATTCGCGGCGTCGATTTTGATCAGTTGTCGGCCAATTTTGGATGTGTTCAGCTGGCAAGATCAATCATTAGTTAACGCCAAAGATGGCGAAGATAAGGCCTTCACATACCGATAACCAGTAATTCGAATTGCCGTTACTGGTGCTGGTTCCGGCAGCCAGCAGCACGATAGATAATGCGACAGCCACCGCCGAAGCGAGGATGGGTATTATTACTGATATCCGACCTCCAATTCCCATCATGTTTCCGGGTTGTTTCTCGTCGTGTTATTAAGAATATGTTATTGGTGTCGAATGGTTTTAGTCCGATACTTAACAAGAGGCTTGGCCACAACTGTCCATGCCACAGGAGCACGACAACGGTATTCTCAGGCCTCGTCACTCGGGTCCGGGTCCTCCTTAATATGCCTCCGACGGGCATAGAGAAACTATCGATCGGAAGACCTGTCAGTACGTCATTCGCCGTCCCGACTTCAGCGCCATCGAGATGAAACGCTGGGATGCAGGCTGTTGAACAACAACGGTCGCCCAACGGTCCCTGCCGACGCATGAGGCCTTGGGGGGCAAGGGTCTAGATCTTCGCGGCAGTTTGCCTGCGCAGTATTACTGCGTTGTCGGAGAGTGGCAGGGGTGTGGCCTGCCCACGTTGCGAGAGTCTTACCGCAACGGGCATTTCATGAGAACTGAACGTCATGCCTGCTCGCGCCGAGTGGTGCATAACGTCCAATAACATGGTTGAGTTGCCGCTCCGACTGGGGAGGCCTCGCCTTGCCGTCCATGCTTGCTCTGCAGGCTCAACGGTCGATAGGCTGGGTTGGGCTGGTCTGCCATGTCGGAAGTCGTCGAACCGCCCGCGGCGTGTTCGTATCCGGAGCCGATGGCAGCGATTCTCCCTCACTAATGGCAGATCTTGCCCCAATTCAACCGCATTGCCGGCGTAATTGTTCATAATTCAACGTCAGGGCAGGGGAAATGCACCACTTTAAGCTTTCAAGCTAGTCGGGGAGACGATATCTTCGTTGCTGCAGTCGGCTCTCCCTGGAAGACGGCGCCCGAACTTATGTTCAAGCAGTTTCTCGAATCTCTATGCAACTTCAAGAGGGGGTCTGAATCATGGACCTGGTCGCAATGCTGCCTGTGTTGGTTTTCGTGCCATTGTCGTCCGGACTAACCATGCCAATCGTCGCTGGCCGAGCGCAGTCGGCAGTCGTGCCGCTGATTTATGATACGGAGCATTCATCGGTGATGCGACACTTTCCTTCGCACCATCGATCAAAGGGAATCGCGATACATACTTGGGGGACTTCGCATTTGTATTGCTACTGCGTCAGGTGCCAAATGCTTCTTCTCCAGTTTGCCTGACGCTCGGAACGGTCTCGACTATTTGGTCTCCCAGCGCCACCAACAGAATTTCGAAGAAGGACACACTTCTCAATTTCAGACTCTCGATTCAAGGGGTCTTCACTGATTCCGGGATTTGAGTCGAGGTGCCCAAACGGTACTGCTCTATGAAAGGCGGGTTAAGACTTCAGAGCTGGATCCAATCACGGTTCCAGAGCCCTGAATTATTAAATAAAGCCTTCCCAATCATGCAGTGTACATGAGGAAAGAATAATAAGATTTCCTTGCGCCCTTAGGCACGGATCTTATGGCTTTGATCGCAATGGAAAATCGCGTGGAGGGCAGCAATTACCGTGTGCTGTCCCGCGAGACAAGGGCCACAACGTTGCCGAGTCCAACTTCTGCCTGACATACTCGTGGCTCCGTCAATTTCTTGTTTCTGTTAGTAACATGGGTGTCCACCCCTGTAAGGTTCACTGACGTGGTCTTGAGTGATGACGGCGGCTCCCGCCATCAGTCACAGTGACATCGGATTTTTGAGGTAGTAAGGGAGTCAGGTCTGTCTCAGGCCTGTGGTATTCTTATTCGGATTCGCGGATACGCGATGTTCCCATGATGCAGAAGTTACGTCAAATCCGGCTCCCATCAAAGAGAACGCGACCAGACGAACGAATTTGTGCTATGTGTCATTGAGCCCTCAGGAACTGGATTTATTGAGTGAAGCTTGACCATTCATTCGTATTTCGGACAACGTCATACCTCCCTCCGCTGATTCGTTTCATGTTCTCGTAGGCTTCGCGCGTCACTTGTTTCTATTTCAATAGCGTGCCGTACGTACGGCTAGAAAGAGGCAAACACGTTTCGTGTTCTACGACCTAAGGACTTTGTTTCAAGGGAAGTAGGAGAACCACAGTAATAATAAATACCTAATTCGAGACAGCAACCCATTATTTTCCGTACGCTCACCAGCGCGAGAAAACGGTATATCTTCAGAGTTGCTTGCAACTGGCATAGACTTCATCCGGGTTAGGAAAGAACGGCAATGATAAACCAGAAATACCATGTGCTTCAGGTACCGGGTGAAACATCTACAGGAAGAGATGGTTTCTATATGTTCTGAATATGACAGAGCGAATAATATAATGGCGAAGAAGGTATCTCGAGCCTTGTCTTATTCGTGCAGTCATATTAGCCGTTGGACGTTGTCAACTTTCATCTTCTGCGAACAACAACCCAGATTTCAAGAATCAAAAATCGGTTCTCCTTCCATGCAACCAAAGATTCGCGCCCAGCTGTTTCAAAGATAAAACGCACAGTAATTGCATCGTACTGAAATCGATGCTGCCGCGCGGATTATGGGCACTCTCGTTAACTGCCGGGGCATCTTCTCCGTCCTGAGCAAAAACCGTCAACGATTTGTTCATGGAGAAGCCGCTGTCATATCCATGGATATACAGCGGAATGAGAATCATTGCTGATGTGCTCTGATCACCAAATGAATTGACGTCCCCGTTTTTTTTAACCTTTTTTTTTCTTTTTCTGACAAAGTAAGATGTCAATGTGAACTTTGAAGTTGATATGCTCAATTGTGACACTAGAGTTGATTCCTGCAAAGCGAGCAGCATTTCCCTCCGTCAGCAACGGTTACTTCAGGACTAACCGGCTTATTCTCGGTTCCTGGGCACCTCGAGTGAGGGCGTCTGTCTGATCCCGGTCGTCTCTCCCCTTTTCCCGCCGTGCTTACTCCGGCATTCCCCCACACACAGAGCCGGGAATCCATTCAACTCGGCGCCGCCAGCCAAGAAAGTGTTCGAGTCATGGCTTCCACGCCGGCCCGTCCGGGCGTTGCCCTCCGGTCGGCGACAATTGACGATGTCGACACCCTCGCAGCTATTGCCGATGCAGCGTTCCGGGCAGATTCACATACTCAGCTCAAAGCTACCTTCCAAGGCGATTCTTGCTTCAAGGACGGTATGGCTGAGGGTCTGAAGTCGTGGCTTGACTCGCCCAAAGTTAACCTTGTTGTCGCCGAGATTTCCGGGGAACCTGTCGGCTGGGCTGGATGGGCTCGACGGGGCTTCGCCGGCGACACAGACCAACCCCTGACCGGCCCTGCAGAGGAACCGCAGGCTGTCAAGTCCAGCAGCCCCGCTGACCCAGCGAGGGCCAGGACGATCAAGGACCTCGAAGAACTTACGAACAGTTCAATGCAATATTGGGTTTGTCGTCTCATGCCAGAAGGCTGTCGGTGCCGGATTGTGGTGTCCTGTGTCGTGCACCCAAACCATCAGGGCAAAGTAGTCGGGTCTCATCTCATCCACTGGGGGACGGACCAGGCCGATCAGGAGGGCATATATTGTTGGCTTCAGTCGTCCATGAGCGCGGTTTCTGCTTACGAAAAGCTCGGTTTCCGGGAAGTCGGCAGACTGGAAGCTGATCTGGATCTTTATGCGGAAGGAAGGAAACCCGGGAAACTGTACGAGGGAATCACCGGAAGTCAAGAATCATGGGGTCAGTACCAGTGGGTATATATGAGAAGAGGTACGAGATCATGAAAGAGAATCACGTCAAGTTACAGGCGTCTGCAATTGCTCGACCAGCTCAGAGCGGTATAAACAAAAAGCTGAGGGCATACTTCAAAGCCCAACCAACTTGCAGAATGTCATGAGACCCCACGCTCCCGCCAAAGGGTTCAACAAGTCCTGTACCATCATTGAATCAGATATAGCCTCGTTGAAGTCTTTCATCAACGGTACCTTGGGCTTAGTAGCCCAGAAGGATCTCATGTACTGATGCCCATATGTCAGGCCGGCAGCGAGCATCATAGGCCAGCCTACCGTGAAGATGCCGAGACCGCGGGGCACGACGAAACAGAAAGCTAGACCGCTGACCGCGGACAGCAGACACTGTCATTCGTTGTCAGCATGAAATCAAGTTTTACAGCTTCTGGCCGTCCGAGAATGTGTCACTAACGCCGACGAAGCCCGTGCCAACGGTGTACCGGATCTCCCAGAGATTTTTCTCCGCCGTCTTACTCCACTCGGCTGCCTTTTTTGCCTTGTCCTCATACTTCAGAAGTCTTGGAATGGAATCCACTGAGTGCACGAGAGCAAAAGCGCTGACAATCGCGATGAGAACACCCAGCATGTTCGTGGGGAACGCCATGTTCTCGACGAGCGTGTTTGTTGTAGTGGGTGTTGATGGTGGTAAGATGTACTGTTGTGGATGATGCCTGCAAGCCTCGATGCCTTCCCAGGTTTGCAACCGATTCTACTTGCTGGAAAGGGATATGAAACTGTCGATTGCGAGAAGTTGTTGACTTATAAATAAGTGCCACAAGAAAGAGCACAGGCAGCAAAACGTGTCCGGCTTGGGGCCGCGGTAGTGACGTCATGGTCTGAAAAACATTCAGCTGGCCTTGGACACCACACTCGTCAACCCCTCCACAGCACCTTGATACAATGGGATGGACAACGCAGGATGCGCTTTGGCCTTTGATGCCTCACGTTCATCTGGTCGCTTAAACCTGACTGAATCACATTAGGTCTCTATGAGCTCATGGATATTCAATGGAGTAGTTGTCTTACCTGGGTGAGAGCTGAAGATCTGTCTCGTACTAAATCATTCCTCACAATTTGCAAATTGTAGATAATTATAGAGACTGACACTATTTGAGACCTTTTTTCATAAGACTAAACGCATTAAGTACTAGACGGTTGTGGGTTAGCCAATGTATGATCTGAGCACGTTACCCTGTGCCTGGATCCTGAGTTTGTGGTCCATGGCGAAACTACTCTGGGGTACTCACTAGTTTCTCAACTCAGTAACCTTGGGTCACAAATCCTTGACAGTACATAGTTGTTCTATAGATGTCAATTATGTAGATGAACTTAATTTCGAAAGAATGCTTTCAGCATATCGCGTACTTTCTTTTGATATAGGCCTGGGATGAATTGATAACGCGCTTCTGATCAAGTAGACTTTGAGTTTTTTCACGGCTAGTATCTTGGAAATTGAAGTTTGCTCTGGGACGGCTCTTGGGCCGATTAAAGCTCTTGTTGAGGATGTAAGGAGGGAATCTTTTCAAGCATGTTGCTGGATGATATTTCAAAATGCTTTGAGAAAGCCGGGCGTCCGCAGAACAAGAACTTCTGTAGCTCACTCCACTCAACATCCGCGATCCCCGGAGTGGTCAACGTTCAGTCTGTCTCATTGGAGACGCTTAAGGAGCGAGAGCACCACTTGCTGCTTAAAATGGACAAGTTTTCGACGCGAAGTCAGGTCTGGATGACCAACTTAGTAAGGCGAACAAAAGGACAAGCAACCTCGTCGAGAAAGAGCCGAGTGAAAAGTTAAGGAAAGCCAGCTGGAGTAACTTGATCAATTCATTCTGCTAAGACGATAATCCGGACGCCTATGATGTTGCCTCAGCGCAGTTGACCGCCAAATCTGATGCTGCCCCCAACGTCTACCCGAACGTTCGTGAGACAACGACAAGTTGTCTTAAATACCAGCGGCCAGCTATGGGTTCATTACAACGTAAAGGTGAAAATGGCAGAAAGCTAATAATTTCGGGCTTGATTTAGTGATTACAGCCCGGGCAACGGTTCTCTTTTATAAGATTACCTCATAACTAACGTTTCAGTAGATTACTAAATGTGTCACGTGACGTGGGGTGGGTCCCCCGCTAAGGTAGACCTTCTCTCCCCTAGCGACCCCCGCATATATAATTAGTCTCTCTAGATATATTATACCTAGCTTTATATAGAGAGATATTTATTTACCTACTTTAAGTAGTTCTATATTTATCTATTATTTTATTATAAAGCTTAGCTCTTTATATAATAGCACGACCTCCCCTTTACCTCCTATTTTAATTAAATTTCTTCTTAATAAATCCCCTATTATAAGTATTTTATATTATAAATAAGAAATCTAACCTTAAATATAATTATAAAGTCTAAGACCTTAGTTTTACTTTACTAATAATAGTAATAATAATACCTTTAAATAGGATTATTAGGTCCTAGGCTCTAATAAGTAAGCCTATATTTATATAATCTACGCTCTTATTCCCCTTTCTACCTACTTACTCTAGCTAAGATATAACTAATATCCCTACTACTTAAGGAGATTTAACCTTAAGTCTATATATTATAAATAGATATCTAACGATCTCTATACTACATACTAAGATAGTTTATTAACGAGGGGCTAATTGGCTAAGAGATACTTAAGGTTACTTTATATCTAAAGCTATATTTATAGCTACTATAGCTACTACTACTATTACTCAAGCGGGCTCCTTAGGCCCTACTAGTACTAAAGACCTTATAATAATAATTAATTTACTATCTAACGCTCTTATAATATCTATAGCACTAATTACTTTAATATTATTAATAGTTACTTTAGTATTATTAGTAGTTACTACTACTTCACGAGATATAACTTCTAGTTTAGCTTTATAAGTAACTCCTACTCCTTTAAATATAACTTCTATACTAGATTATATACTAAATCCTAAACTAGTAGTGATAATACTTCCTTAACTTATATTAGTAGTTATACCCTCTTATTAGTTATTAGACTTAGATCCTTATAATCCGTTTTTATAATATAGTTAGAACCTAGCTAAATAGACTAAAAGGGAAACTATACTTAAACTAACTATATAACTACCTCTTATAATTATAGGGGGGGAGTAATTATTAAGGGAAGAATAGTTATTAGCTATTATAGCCTAGTATAACTAAGCCTCTTTTAAACCTTTAAAATAGGTATGCTATTTTTATAGAAAGACCTAGTTACTTCCTACTTAGTTAGCCCTACTAGCTATATAACCCCCCTTATTCTCTCTCTTCTAATCTCTAATCTAACCTTAACCTTTCCCCCCTTTATAATTTTAACTAATATTACTAATATCTCCTCTACTTATTATATAAAACGAAGTTATTAAGGAACCCCTTATATATATTATAGGAGCCTATCTAGAAGATGATATTAGTTTACTACTATTAGTCTTATTACCCTTATTACCCTTAGATATTCCCTTAAGTATCTAATAGTAATTAAAAGGTTTATTAGACTAAATATAGCTCTTAATATAGTTAATTATTACCCTAGAATTTATATCTCCTAATATCTAACTCTCCCTTATTACTATTTATAAACTTAGTACTTATTACTACCTTATAACTACCTCTCCTATTACTTAGATAGCTACTTAATTTCCCTAAGCTATATACTAGATATATAACTAATATTACTATTTAGTCTAAGATAATAATAAGTAGTTTCCTACGGGGTGCTATATTAGGTTCTAGACCTAGCCCTTAAGCCCTAAATAAGCCTACTTAACTAAGGAGCCTAGCTATATATAACTCTTAGCTAGCTACTAGTCTAGTATTTCCTATTACTAGATACTAATACCTATTAAATACTAATATCCTTTATATCCTTACTAACTTATAGGATAAGAGATGTTACTTATAATAGAAATAATATATTACTAATAAGTAAGTTAATATAGCTATTAGCGCCTTACAAAATCTATTACCTACTTAGTAAGAAAATATTAAGGACTTAGCCTAATATAATCTTAATAATAGTTCCTTTATAATTCTCGCTTCCTATTCTAACTAATTATTATAGGTAGTTAACTATATTATAAGAGGTCTAGAAGCTATTAAAGAGGAGTCTAAGCTAGAAGTATCCCCTTTAAAACGCTATAAGAGTAAGGAGAGAGCTAACCCTTAATTATTATTATTCTATATATAATATCTTACTAACTCTATATCTCTAAGATAGTTACTTATACCTAGGTACTAATTAGATCTTATATAAATAAGACCCTTTCTAGCTAATATATACCTAGTTACCTTCCCTTAGTTCTTCCCTTAGATACCCTTCCCTATTTAAGCTTACTCTTAACTTATCCCTATTTAATTAAATACTCCTTTTTACTATCTATCTACTCCTTAATAATTAGAGCGACTAGTTAATTACTATAATAATAAGTATCCTTCTTCCTCCTATATATAAAAAGATAATCCTTTTAATTATACTTATAACTAGTAGTAACCCTATTTATATAAGTCTTATCTTAATAAGGAAAAACTAAAGCTAGAGATCTTTATATATAATAGCTTAAAGACGCTTATATCCTTATATATTAATAAGATTAAATACCTTATAGACTTATATAGATTAGAAACTATTACTTAAGCTATTAGTTATAATATCCTTTTAAAGGAGATAGATAGTAGCAAGTAGTTTAATTCACTCCTTTATTATTGATACCTTAAAATAACCTCTAATTTAAACCTATAGAAGACCTTACTCTTAGAACGCTTTTAGAAGGATTATAGAGCCATACTTATTAAAGCTAATTAGCTTAAGTATATATATATAAGTAAAGATATATTACTATTATAAATATATATTAATAAGAAGATCTAATTATATAACGAGGTAGGTAAATGTAATAAGGATAGTTAGTATTAATATCTTATCTTAGGAATAGACCTAGACCTCGGTACCCTTATTTATTTTAATAGTTATAATACCCTCTAGGACCTTAAATCATAGATTACTACTAAGGAGTATACTATACGAGTAAGTTAGAAGTATAACTATAACCTCTAAGAATAGATCTAGAAGTAGTTAGACGCTATAGATAATTATAAATATTATAACTATAATAATTAACCTTATAAGGAGCGTAATTACTATAACTAACGCTATAATAACTACTACTAGGACTACTATTAAGACTAGTATTAAGACCGATATCCTAAATATAACTATAGACCTTACGACTAATAATATAATAACTTCTATCCTTAATAGGATAACTAAGAATCTTAAGCTAGATAGTTATAGGAATAGTATAGCAAGCCTTGCGATTCGTAAAACTATTATAACTATAATAAGCTTACTAAGAATAAACCTAAGATTATAAGTAGATAAGCCTTAGACCTTACTTATAATAACTAATAGAATAATAACTACTAACCGCGTAATTATAATACTAACTGTTCTACCTACTTTAGGGACTATTCTAATAGTAACTAATTCCTATACCTAGTTAAAGCCTATATTATTATAAGATATCCTTATAAGTATTTATCATCTAAATCCCTATTACCTTATATAAATCCTTATTAGGATAACTATAACTCCTATAACTCTTTATTAGACTTAGAGTCTTTAAACTCCCTTAGTAACTACTAATTATAAAGCGCGTTTTAATATAGCTATATTGCGAAGATATCCTTACTACTAATATAGTACGTATTAAGGCTAAATATAGCTAGAAGTCTCCTATAATAATACTAAGCGCTATTTATAATACTAGAGAACTAGAACCCATATTAATTATATTAAATACCTTAACTAATATCTAGCCCCTATTAGATATAAATATAGTAAACCTAGTATAATATAAGGATAATAATACTATCCTACTACTTATTACCCCTACTTTAGAGCCTTCCCTAGAAAATTCTATACTATAGGTAGAGGATAAATAGATCGCTATTAGTTATAAGAGACTAGTGCGGTGGCCAGCCTATATAAGCGCATATGTGGTGCATTCTAGCACGAAGTGCGCAGAATAGCGGATCTTTTGCGCGCATAGCGTAATTAGTTATTATATTGCTATAGTATACTACCCGAAGTATTATAATTTTCTACGTACTTCGTGGGTCTTCTAGACTTAGCCCTTTTAGCTATATAGAGGTTAGTAGTTCGAATCCCGCTAGGTACCTGCCTGCTATAGCGTAATAATAGCAAATAAGTAGCATATAGCATACTTAGGCTATGCGCTAGCGTAGTCCTAGGTTAGGCTTAGAGGGTATATACATAGCAACGTTAGTTATATAAACCTCGGGGTCTATATATACTTATCTATCTTATCTCTAATACGCTTAAGGGACTAAGCGCTTAGAGTAGGGGGTATTATAAGAGACTAGTACGGTGGCTAGCCTATATAAGCGCATATGTAGTATATTCTAGCACGAAGTGCGCGGAATGGCGGATCTTTTGCGCGCATGGCGCAATTGGTTATTGCATTGCTGCGGCACACCACCCGAAGCGTTACAGAAACGAGTGGAAAAGTAAGTAGAGAACTAACTATAGAACTAGTCTAGAAAGGCTTCTATGTACCTAAAGTTCTATAGGCTATATTAGGGTCCTTACTATAAGTTCTTCTATTATATATCTCTCCTAGTTATAATAATATTTAATATATACTAATAGGACTCTAACCTAATAACTAAGCTAACTACTACTTAATAATAAAAAGATAAGACTAATAGTAGATAGCTTATCCGTATCCCTACTAGTACTTATTATACTCGTAAATAGATTAAAGATAACGTTTAGCCTAACTAATATAATATTATTATAGATTTAGGAGATAAGTTAGAGGCTTAGTAATATCTAAGGGTATAAATTAATATAGCCTAAACCGCCCTAAAGATAACCTAAACTAACTATAAGTTATTAATAACTTAGGATATAATAACTAGAGTTATAATTCCTTGAACTAAGGTAATAGGTAATACTAGTTAATAAGCTAATAATAATTAAGGTAAAGAAGATTAATAGGGTAATTAAATAGGACCGTATAATATATAATACACTAGAACCTTATCTACTAATTAGGATAACTAAAAACTAGAGACTAATAATATATATTCTATAGATATTAAAAGCGCTATATTATTAAACAATAACCCTATATAAGATAATTAAGTTATTACTTAATCTACATCTACTTTATAAATTATATAAGATAATAAATAACCTAACGAAAACCCTATAGACGTCTAATAGTAGAGGATTATAAATAGTATAGGATTAGAACTATAGATATAGATAGAAAAGAATAGATTTATAATAGAATTAGTATAGGATCGTTTATTTTAGTTCGGGTTTTTAAATTTATTTATTTTATTTATCCGCAATAAGGATATCGCTTTTTTTTTAGACCGGGGGTTATTATATGACGTGGGGTAGGTCCCCCGCTATGGTAGACCTTCTTATCAAATCGACCCCCTGGGCGCGCGCAGTGGAGCACAATATGAGTGTAAAAGCAGCGCGAAATCCGGCCTAAATTAGGTAATATCTACTTTAGCTAGTTTTAGGTATAAATTCTACCTAGACCTATATATAGAGATTTTAAGATAGTAATATATAAATTTTTAATTAGTTTTATACCTTATATTATATAATTTAATAACTAATAATCTGGCCTCTGGCCACTGCATAGTGATTTTACCTGCTTAAGTGCAACAGACCTTCTAACTCCGCGCCTCCTGATAATATATAGCCTTTAGTTACATAATCGTAATTACCGACTACCTCTCCTAACTATAGCCGCACTTATATATACCCACAGCCTCACGATCTTTAACTTTATATTAATAATAACGTGGTTTTTAATTATTTAATAAACTATAAAACTATTAACTTTTCTTCTCGCGCACTACCCGCGCTGCTAATACCGCCTCTATTACCGCTTTATCCGCTAGAAGTCGTTACTATCTTTATCCTCTTATTCGATTAGGTTAGCTAACGCCTTCGTAGTAGCTATACCGTTGTTAGCAACGCTCTCTCTATTAGTCGGCGTAAGCTATACTTACTAACATTCGCCTAGGCTACCTAGGCTACCTCTACCTTAGTAATATAGAGGACCTGCTTAAAGAAGGGCTACTCTATAGGGTATATAATAACCTACTAAACTTCTACTACTAAGTTTACTTACTTAGCTCTAATACTATTATACCTTATAAAGTCCCCTATAGGGGTATTAAGGTAAGCCCTCTTAAGGGTTATATTAATAATATACTCTCTATATATAGCAGAGTAGTTAATTAAGAAGCGGGTTTTATTAATTATATTAAGGCTAAACTCTCTAGTAATCCCCTCTATATTATTTATACTAAAAGGTATACCTTACTTAGGCTTAGTATATTTATATATAGGGTCTAGTAGTAATATAGTTAAGGATTTATTATAGGTTATAAGGATAAGGATAAGGATAAGGATAAGGGAGAGGTATAAGGCCCTGCTTATAGCAGAGCTTCTTATGCTTCTAGCTATAAGAACCTCTTAGGAAAGACCTCTCTAGTTAAGGAGTTACCTCTTATAGGGTAGCGTTCGTAGTACCTTTAGTACCTTACTAGAAGGTCGACCTTTTAAATTAAGGAGTTATCTCATATAGTAGCTTTACTATAAGAGCCTTAGTAGCCTATTTAGCTCTAATATAATTAGCCCTAGTATAGCGCGCATCCGACTTTATAATATTTAGAGGGTTTGCTTGCGAGTAATAGGAATATATAGGGTTCCTATATTATTTTCCTTAACTAGTAGAGGGTATAGGTTAAAATACTTATATAGTATTTCCTAAATTATACCTATAAACTAGGTGAATTTATTATAGTCTTTTTGCAAAGGGGCTGCGGCGTAATTCCGAGCTTAATAATTAATAATCTAATTTATATATCTAATATTAATTAAAGCTATCTAGATAAATCTATAGTATTAAATTTACTCATATATTATTGATATATAAACCTATAATAAGCCTACTTTTGATAATACTTTTAGAGCCTCTAGCTTCTTATTAAGACTTTATAAAATAGGTAATTAGCCCCTCTAGTAGGATTAAACCTAGTATAAGCTCGAGTTAATAGGACTATAGGAGTATATTAACCTAGATAATATTAAGAAAGAGGACCTCAAGGCTATCTTAAAAACCCCTCTAGGAAAGCTAAAGTTTTAAAATTACTTTTAAAAAGCTAACTTCTTAGTAATAAATAACTATTTTAATAAATTAGAAGTATTTTTAACTTCTATGTAGATAATTACTTAAGGGAACTTAAGATAAGTCTCCCCTACTAGGTCTAGGCTAGCTAGTTTATTGAATAATATAATAAAGTAAGATTAATATATATATATATATTATATATATAGTAATATATAAGGAAGAGTTAAAGGAGAAAAAGGAGCTATATAAGGTTATAACCTAATCTAAGGATTACATTTAAGAGATAGTCTATCCTAAGTATTCTTAAACTTACTTTATTCTAGAGAACTTAATTATTAAAGGTATTATTTAGTTAAGAGCGAGAGTAGGGATTAATAAGATCTATTAGCTTAAAGCTACTAGAGAGGTATATATTAAAATCCTTTAAATTCTTTATAAAAGAAAGATTATTATATAGAAAGTAACCTCTAAATAGATTATAAAGTATAAAGTAGCTATATTAGAGCTAAGGGTTATTAGGGTAGTAGAGAGTAGTGATAAATTAGGATAGTTTAATAATTTTATTTATACTACTTATTAAATATCCCTCGCGCTATAAGTAATAATATATAGGTTAACTTATAAGAAGGATACTAATAATAAAACTTTAAAGTTATCTAATCTTATTAAGAGTATATATAGAGAAATCTCTTATATAGTTAATCTAGTAGACTCTAAGTTATATATTATAAAAGGAGGGGTATTTAAGCTAATTATAACTAATACTCCTATTTATATATTAAAACCCCCTTAATAATAAAGTAACTTAAGAAAGAGATAAACTAATAAAAGGTCTAATAACTAATAAGATAAGTAGAAGAACGGAACTAGTAAGTATAAAGTATACTTTATATCCTATTACTTATTATTAAAGTACTAGTATATCTTTATTAATAAGGCGCTAGATTATTAGACCCTAAATAAAGCTATTAATAGGATAGTTAAGGAGTAATATAAAGGGGAATTAGTAAATAAGATTAACTACTTAAAGATCTCTATAAAGGATTAATAACTCTTAATAAGGTACTAAGGAAGGACTAGACCTAAGGGAGTAGTACTTTTAATAGCTTATAACTATAAGCTATCTAAATTAGTATTACTACATTTAGAATTAATAATTTATATTTTAAATACCTGATTTAGTTTAAAACTCTTTATAAGACTTATAATAAAGACTTTATCCTTATAGGATCTAAGCTAATACCTATTAAGAATATAGATCTATAGTTATAAATATAGTTAGACTAGGAGGTTATTAATCTACTCTCTACCTTAATAACGCTATATATTATAATATAATAATAAGTAATCTTATATCCTATAGATACTTAAAGAAGAAGGGGGTATACTAGGATAATAAATTAGATTAGTAATACTTCTAATAATATAATAGGACTTATATAATAAAGGTCCTAGATATTTATAACTAATATATCCTTAAGTATATGTTAAAAAAGACCTAAGTAGCGTTTTATAACAACGTTATACTAGCTTATTTATAGCGTAATATATATATTACATTAATAAGAAGGAAGCTTTAAAAAGGGAGCTATAATAAGTAGTACTTATAACTTAGCTACGCTAGAGAGGCTACTATATACTAATTAGAAGTAGTAATATATAGAGCGAGGGTTATTATAGCGCTGGGTTAGACCTACCTGAATTTCAGATCACGTGACTTGCGGGTTATACAATTACTAAGCAACTCTTTAGCCTTCCCTAGCTACGCTAGCCTATAGTTAGACTTTTCCCTTCTTTAATATAGAATCTACTTAATATAGCATAATTAAAGTATACTAACCTTCGCCTATTTACTATTTATAATACTATTCTATATTCCTCTACCTATTCTCTAGAGATAGAAGTATAATATCTTAATTAACTATTACTACCCCTGCCTTATTAATTAACTAATATAAGTATTTGAGTTCGGAATTACGCCGCAGCCCCTTTATAAAAAGACTATAATAAATTCACCTAGTTCGCAAGTATAATTTAGGAAATACTATATAGATATTTTAACTTATACCCTCTATTAGTTAAGGAAAATAATATAGGAACCCTATACGTTCCTACTACTTATAAGTAAACCCTTATATAAAGTTAGACGCGCGCTATACTATTGCTAATTATATTAGAGCTAAATAGGCTACTAAGGCTCTCGTAGCCTAGAAAAGCTACTATATAAGATAACTCCTTAACTTAAAAGGTTAACCTTCTAGTAAGGTGCTATAAATACTACTATATAAGAGGTAACTCCTTAACTAAAGAGGTCTTTCCTAAGAGGTTCTTATAGCTAGAAGTATAAGAAGCTCTATTACTATAAGTAGGGCCTTATGCCTCTCCCTCTTCCTTATTCTTATCCCTTAACTATATTAATACTAGACCTTATATATAAATATACTAAGCCTAAGTAAGGCACGCCCTTTAGTATAAATAACGTAGAGGGGGTTACTAGAGAGTTTAGCCTTAATACGATTAATAAAACCCGCTCCTTTATTAACTACTCCGCTACACATAGAGAGCGTATTGTCGGCATGGCCCTTAAGAGGGCTCACCTTCTAATATAAGTATAGTACCTAACTAAGCGCTAAGCTAACTAATCTATACCCCGACTAACCCGAATTTAATTAATACCCCCCCTCTACTTTATAATAATATACTAAATAAGACCTAACTAGCTAGCTATAGTTATAAAGGTATAACTACGCTTATACTTAATACTAGAAGGCTTCTAGAGCCTTATATTAAGGCCTTTTAATACTAATATACCGCGCTACCTAACTATTATACCCCCCTATGCGAGGACCTAAAGGTTTTTAACTTAAATAAACCTATATACGAGCAGCCTATTAAAAGCCTATTTATAAACCTTAATACTAAGGGATATAAGAGCTTAGCCTAGAGCGCTACTACTAAATTATAAAAGTTCCCTAACCTCCTCGTTATTAACTATAATTACCTAGGCGAGGGCTAGAAGATTACCCTTACCCTCGATAATATAATATAATTATTCTAGAATAACCCTAAGTTAACCCTTACCTAGATTTAAGACTAGCTTATAAAGAGAGCTACCTAAGGTACTAAGTTATAAGCCTTATACGCTAGATATACTACTATAAGTAATAACCTTTATATACTATATAATACCGCCCTCCGCCTAGAATATAAGAATTAAGAGCTCTAGGAGCGTTTAGACGATACCTATACTACTAGTAATAACGCTAAGTAATCTACTACGCTTAGGTATTATTACGAGGAGCGTAATTAGGCTAAATATAATACTACTATTATTACTAAGGAGCAGGATAAGGCAAGGGATATTAATAAGGCCCTGCTCTAGCGCTTTAAATATAATATAACTACTATACCTCCCCCTATAAACCCTCCCTCTAGTAACTATAGTGCTATGCTTTAGGCAATCCTTAACTAAATAATATACCTTAAGAGTTAAGTCTACTCTAGCTCGCCCTTATTAACTATTAGTAGTAATAATACCTAGGCTACTGAGATACTTAAAATCCCTATCTTTATAAGTACTAAGAGTACTAACTCTAAATACCTAAAGTTTAATACCTAGCTCTTTTATATTAAAATACGCCTTAATAGCGGGGAGTATTATAGTAACTCTTAACGCTTTAAGTATATACTCTTATACCTAGGAGGAACTACTTATAATATCTTATCCCCTCTCCTCTTAGAGGACCTACCCTAGATTACTATAGTAGAATAGCTTATTAAGGAGCTAAAGGGTATTTTTATTAACTTAGTTTAGTATAACGAGGCTTAAATAAAGCTTAATGCCCTTACTATTTTATTTAAAAATATCTAGGTTAAATAAGCTACTTTTACTAAGCTTACTTATAAGGCTAAGCTTCTAGAGTCTTAATAGCGCTAGAAGTTCTATAAGAAGCTACCTATATCCCTCTAGAACTAGTGCTCTATTTATTATATAAATAGCGCCCTTAACTTCCAGGACTATACTACTTAGGTCTATACTATAGCTTATATTATAATACCTTCTAATACCCGCTTATCTAACTAAACTACTATATAAGGCTCTACTTTAGTAGCCCGCGCTAAACCCTCTAGCAGAGGAAACCTTTATACTTAAACCTATACTAACTAGGGTCGTATCCCTAAGGCTCTATATAAGAAGCTCCGTAACTAGGGCGCTTGCTTTATCTATAGTAATACTAGCTATACCTCGCGGGATTACCCCTATAAAAGGGCTAAAGCTACTATAAGCGTTACTAAGCCTACTAAAGCTACTAGTAGTAACCTAGAGCTAGTAGAAAACTAGAGCCCCTAGCAAAAGCAGACTCCCTACTAGGGGAGACCTAAAGAGATTAGTAATTAGTAATAGTATTTATTAACTCATAATAACTAATTAGTAATAAACTACTAGAGAAAGAGTTAGTTCTAGTTTATAATATATATAGTATTTATCTTAAGGCCCTTCTTAATACTAGAGTAAATAGCTACGCTTTTATAAATACCTATATAACCCCCTTACTAAGGGATTTTTATTATACTAAACGTAACGAGTTATAGCGCCCTATCCTAGCTACTAGGTTTAATAGCAAGCTATTAGATACTATAACTAAGGTATAGATAACCTATATATAAGTAGACCGCTAAGAATTAATATAAATACCCCTCTTCTAACTTAGAATAGGGGGATACGACCTTATTCTTAGCTACTTATAGTTCGATTACTATAATATTAGCGTAGATATACGCTATTAGTACTTATACTAGCTAAGTAATATCCCTATAGCCTAGGACCTCCCCTAAATAATTATATAGGACGCTAAGGACCTCTTTCGACCTACTAAAATCAGTATTAAGTATTAACTTAATATAGAATACTATTAAGCTATATTTAAAGCTAAGGAGTAGCTTTATAACGCCCGAAAGGCTATAGGAAGTAAGCTAAAGACCCCTATAAAGATCCTATAGTAAAGTAATACGCCTAAGGACTTAGGATATAATAATAACCTATAGAAGATAAATATAGCGTTAAGGGGAGCGCTAACTACTAACTAAGCCTAGCCTACGCTATATAGGAAGCCTAAATACCTTAGCCTCGAGGCCTAGTAAGTAAAGAAGGACCTCGATATAGCGCTTATTAGCACTATAGGGTTTAAGAGGAACCTAAGGTATGCTAATATTAAATTAGGCTCTATATCACTATTTAAGCTTAACCTAATAATTACTAATAAGTAAGAGGAAGAAGAAAAAGATATAAGCCTACTAGAGGTTAATAAAGCTAAAAACTAATGCCTAGTTAATAAGAGGCTTTTACTATACCTCTAGGGCTAGAAAGATTGCTTTAGTAAGACTACTAGTAATATATTGCTTCCTTACTACTCTTATAACTATTAAATTAAACTAGAGCTAGGTATAAAGGAATAGCTAACCTTCTACCTACTATATAAGTAGTTATTATTAGAACTCGAGGCTACCTAATAGTACCTCCTTAAGAACTTAAAGAAGGGCTTTATAGCGCTAGGTAATACTTTATTTATATCCCTAATACTATTTATTTAAAAGGCTAATAGTTACCTAAGGTTTTATATTAACTTCTAGAAGCTAAACGGGTTTACTAAGAAGGACTAGTACCTATTACCTCTAATTAATAAAACGCTAAGCTAAATTAGCTAAGCTAAAGTATTTATAAAGATTAATATCTGCTAAGCGTTCTACTAAATTCGTATCTACCCTAACTTAGAAGACTTAATAACGTTCTATACCCGCTATAGCTCCTATAAGTATAAGGTTCTACCCTTCGGGCTCTATAATAGCCTAGCGACGTACTAACGATATATAAATAACACGCTTATAGAATACTTAGATAACTTCTATATAATATATATAAACGATATCTTCGTTTACTTAGAGGACCCCCTCTAGTATAAGGAGTATATTAAGAAAGTCCTTAACTAGCTACGCTAAGCAGGGCTTTAGGCTAATATTAAGAAGTGCGAATTTAGTATAACTATAACATACTACCTTAGGTTTATTATTATAACTAAAGGGATTAGCCCTAACCCTGAGAAGGTCTCTGTAGTAAAGGACTAGTAAATACTAACTATAGTACGCAGCGTCTAATCCTTCCTAGGGTTCTATAACTTCTACTACTAATTTATTATAAACTATAGAAAGATCGCTTAACTACTTACTAGGCTTATAGTTAAAGATACCTATTTTAACTTTAATAATAATTACGCGGTAGCGTTTATAATACTAAAAGAAGCCCTAACGTTAGCCCCTATCTTATACTAGTAGAAGCCCGAGCTACTAACCTAAGTTAAGATAGACGCCTCTAAATCTATTTATATTACTACCCTCCTCTAGTAATAACTTAACAATAGTCTATAGTACCCTATAGCCTATTTCTTAAAAACTATATTACTAATAGAGATAAACTACTTTATTTATAACTATAAGATATGGGTAATTATCCTAGCGCTAGAAGAATAGAGGGCTAAACTCTCTATAGTTACCTAGCGTTTCGAGGTTATTATAAACTACTAACTACTACTCTACTTTATAACTAAAAGGCTCCTAAATATTTACTAAGCCTGCTAGTTAGGTTTCTTAGCTAGCTTTAACTTCTATATCTAATACTACCTAGGGTATAAAAACGTGCTAGCTAATACCTTCTTATAGAAGAACGAAGACCTTTAAACCTAATAAGCTATCTATGAATTAGACTATACTTAGGTACTACTACTACCTACCTATTTATCCCTAGAGGTTATAAGTAAACTACGCTAGCTACTAGAAGCTACCCTAAGTAGTCCTATAGCTACTATTAATACCCTAGAGCTAGAAGATAGGCTACGAGGCTACCTCCTAGTCGAACGGATCCTATAGTTAAACTATAAACTAGATATACTATTGCTTAAGGTACTAAAGATACTCGCTATTATAAAAAAAAGAACGCTAGAAGATAAGAGATAGACTCCTAATAATAGATAAGAAGCTCGTAGTACTAGAAGAGGAGGACCTGCGTATAAAATTAATCTATAAAGCCTATAACTAGAGGCTTATAGTATACCTAGGTTAAAATAAGATTATTAAACTCCTAAAGGAATGCTATTGCTAGCCCTGCCTAACTACTAATATTAAGTAGTATATTTATAACTACTATACTTACTACTAGGCTTAGAAGCCGAGGGATAAACCTCTAGGTAAGTTAAAGCCCCTGCCTATACTAGATTACCCCTAGGAGCACGTTATAATAGATTTTAAATCCTACTTACCTAACTAATATAGGTATAATAACGTATTCGTAGTAATATACTACTTATTAAAGAAGATAGTTTCTCTCCCCTATTATAAGACTATTATAGCGCGGGACCTCGCCTAGCTATACTACACTTATATCTTCTAGTATACTAGGTTCCCTGCTATAATTATATCTAATAGGGGCCCCTAGTTTACTTCTAACTTCTAGAATAAGCTCTATAAGATATATAGTATAATTATATAGTTAAGTATAGCAGGTTACGCTGAGACTAATAGGTAGATAGAAATTCTTAACTAATACTTAACCTAATACTTATACCTATAGATAAACTAGTTCTAGGATAATTAGAGCGAGATGCTCCTCGCTATAGATTTCGCTTAGGTAGCGTTACTTAATAAATATAAGAGTATAGCTATAGGCCTAAACTAGGAAGGGCTAGAATGCTAAAACGTAGGTATGCGTAGTTATATTAAACTATTACTTAACCTTCTAAGTCTCTAGCTTATAGAGTTTTCTTAAGGGTATATATATTTAGTACTAATTCGCTAACGTTTTACTAATAGCGTGGCTCTATACCCTATACCTGCTATTATTCCTTATAATTACCCCCCCCCTCTAAAGCCTTAGTCCCTAAGGCGTATTAGTAGGGTAATATAGCTCTACGTTATTATAGATATCGTTACTAACTATAGGGTAGTATCTCTACGCTTTTATTATATTATTTACTCTCGCCCTCTGCGCTAGATCTAGGTAGTTATAATAAATAACGTATTTTTATTTTCCTAGCGCGTTATAAGTATTTTTAAATTTTAATTATTACTATTATTTTTTAATTAGTTACTAATAGTTATATAACTATTTAGTAGTATATAACTAGTAATTATTTAGCTTTATTACTTAATAATTTAAAATATAAAAAAAGCGTTTTCTTTTTCAGGTTTCTAACCTAGTTAGAATTTCTCCCCTTTATAATCTTTTTTAATCTAGCTACCTCTCCTATTTTAGCGCCTATTTTATAAGCCTTTATTATAATTATTAAGTTTTTTCCCTTTCCTTTTTTTTTCTCTTCTAATCTTATTTATCTCTCTTTCTAGCCTCTTACTAATAGCTATCTATAATATCTTATATTATATATATAGGCGTAGTTCTTATAAAATACCTCTATAATCCTAAGATTCTTTCTAGCGATCTTACTAGTAATACTAATAATAGCTATCCTTACCTTAGCTATCTTTATGAGATATATTAGGATATTATTAACCTTCGCTATATATATAGCGAGTATATATAGAAGTATATCTATTATAACTTTAATAAGAAGAAATATACTACTATAAATCTCTACTAATTTACTAATAGGTCGCTATATATTAACGTTTTATAAATCCCTTAGGAGCTTTAGGGTATAGCCTAGATAACTTAGAATATATTCTACTAGATCTAGATCTAGTAGTATAATAGTATTCTAACCCCTCTTTATTATTATTATATTCTAGCTATACTTAATAACTATTTAGTAGTATAGAAGTATATTACTAAGCTTATCTATAATCCTACTATTAGTAGTAATAGCTATAATATAGAGCAGCTTTAGCTCTAGGAGCTCGCCTCGATTTATAAGTACCTCGCGCTTAATATCCTAGTCTATATAGGCTATTACTTACTATTCCCTTACTAATTATATCCTACTAACTATTAGTTCTTAAGTTAGTACCTTTTATAATAGCGTTAATATTCTTTAGCGCTTAAATACTACTTAGCTACTATATATTTATAGTAATAATTCTATTAACTACCTCTATAATAAGATTAACTACCTACTTAATAACCCTTTAATAAAGCTAGTCCCTATACGCGCTTATAAGTATAATATTACCTTTTCCCCTAGGTTTTATAAGGAGCTTTAATAAAATCTTACTAAGTATACTACTAATAATATCCCCTCTTACTTTATTACTATTACTAGTACTCGCCCTATCTCTCGCGCCTCTTACTTCTAAACCCCTACTAAGTATAGCTAAAGTAGTAGCGAAGAGTTAATAAAGAAGACTAAGAGAGCTAAGGTTACTATTACTATCTCTAATAGTAATAGTTCTAGTAGTAAGTTAGGTAGTAATACTAGTAGCGAGTTAGCTAGTAGTTAGCTTATAAGTAGTAATAGTAGGGATACTAATAGCGCTAGTTTAGTAACTAGTTACTATAGTAGTTATAGTAGTACTACTCGTAGTCGTAGTAGTTATAGTAGTCGCCCCTATAGCTATCCTAAGAAATTAATAACTAATTAGATAGTTAGCTCTTTTCCCCTTTTATAGGATAATACCCCTTTTTATTATAATATTAGTAATAATTCGCTACTTAATTTAATTAACGTTTTACTTCTAATTTAAGTTCTATTTTATAGTCTTATAGTTTATAATTACTAAATTATTATAATAGTTTTAGTAACTAGTTATCCTACTTTTTATAAGCCCTCTTATATTATTTATTAAACTTATAAATAGCCTCTTATGCGTTTACTAAGTTCTCTATAGGCTCCTATGTATTATATTCTATAGACTATCCTATTTACTTAACTAAGTATTATATATTATTACTAATACCTTATTATATAACGATCTCTTCTACCTCCTATTCCTCTAGCTTATCTTTAAGCTCTAGGTATATAAGTAAGCCCTTACTACTTACTTAGTAATTACTTTATAGCTCTAGTAAGGTAACTAAGAATATATTATATATCTTTTAGTATTATAATAGTAAATAAACTCTATATACTTATATACTAACTAGTTCTATAATAGCTACTTATATAAACCTAGGCGCTAGTTTTTTATTCTTAGACTAGAAGTTCTTTATTAATAGCCTAATAACTTATCTCTAATAGTAGGTCTATTCCTTATACCTCGCGTTATAATACTTAGCTTACGCCTTAGTAGCTTTCTACTACTATTTCTAAGCCCTCTAATAAAGCCTTAAAATATATTTAATTTACTCCCTTATACCTTATATTATAACCCTATTTATAGGGGTTATATATTCTATATAACGCGGGTAGTAGCTATATAAGGCCTCTATTAGTAAGTAGCTAGTAGTGCTATAGTAACCTTTATTATATATAAACCTAGCCTCAGGTAACTAGATAGCTTATTCTTATAGCGAGTCGCTAGTATATATTTATAAGTATTTTTCTAATATTTAATAAATTCTTTTAAACTACCTATTAGTCTAGGGGTAATATATAGTAAAGAGGCGGCGCTTAATAGCCTTCTCTCTTATAAATTCCTCTTAAAATTAGCTAGTAAGGAGCTTATCTTAGTTACTAATAACACCCTCTAGGGTACTAAAATAGTACTTAACTTATTTACAAATAATCCGCGCTAACTTAGTAGCTATTAGCTACTTCGTTATTAGAATAAATATAGCGAACTTAGTTATCTAGTATATAATAACGAGAACTATGTTATACTCCCCGCTTTTATACTAATAGCTTAGTAGTAGTCTAGTAATAAAGTCTATACTAATTTCCTAAAATAGGTATACTAGTAGGGGTAATAGGTATAACTTTCTATAGGGCTTATACCTCGGAACGTAGATCCCTTAGTATATATAGCACCTTATAATATAATTATATATATCTATAGCTAAGTTTAGCTAATAGAACTTCCTCGAGATTAACTTAGTAGTCTTATTTACCCCTATATAACCCGCTCTATAGTTATTATAGTATTAGTAAATAATTTTAAGTCTTAGGGACCTCTCTTATAATATCTCTAACCTTCCCTTATAGAATAAGGTTCTATGGCTATTAATTATATAGCCCTTATAATTACTAGCTAGTCTATATACCCTCTCTAATTAGGTCTAGTAGTATAAGTTATTAGCTTATAATCTATAGATAAGACTTTCTATCGCTTTAGAGGGTTACTAACTATATGCTATTTTACTTATTATAAGCTCCCTTATAACTTAGTATAGGATATATTACTATATTCTAATAACCCGAGCTCTAAGCGAGTCCTCTAGGTTAATAACCTCTTACTAAACGTTCTCTACGTCTTCCCTTGCTCTTTAGTATTAGGTTATTATAGCTATTATAGTTATAATAGTATTAGTATATTATAGAGCGCTATACTAACTAGAGACTAAGGTATCTCTACCCCTAGAGCTATCTATCTAGAAGGGGAGTTATTTTATACTAGCCCTTATAATATTAATAAATACTTTTAAGGTCTCTATATTACTTTATAAAGTAGTAATACTTATCTAGAGGTCTACTAGTAGGTTATTAATAAAACCTAGCTTCCTTACTAGGGGTAGGAGTATATTATTATATTTTACCTCCCCCTCTATATAATCTAGCTTCTTAGATAGCTTATTTACTAGGTTTATAACCCCTAGCCTATACTCTAGGTTAAAGTTAAATACTAAGAGTTTATATACCTATTTAGTAAGCTTTCCCTAAAGGTCCCGCGCTAACGCGCTAATAACTCCCTTTAGCGCCTAGTAATTTATTAGGATTATAAACTTCTTTAATATACCTTAAAAGTAATAAGCTTAGTAATCTAGGCTTTTAACTATAATAAGAAGCTCGTATTAGCTTACTTCCTAATACTACTCTATATTACTAAGCTTTTATAAATAGTAAGTAACTAGTTATCACTAGCTATTAATATATTATAATAAGATATTAAATATAGCTTTTATAGAAGTATCTATCTTAACTCTTATTTTATAACTTAGGTCCTAATATTCGAGAATAGTTACTAAATAGAAGGTAGCTTAGAGCTATTTAAAGGCTTATTAGGCCTCTTCTAGCTAGTAAAATTCGCTTCCCTTCTTATTATTCTTACTACCCTTTAGTAGGGATATTATAGGGGCTATAATATCTAAATAGCTTATAATAAACTTATAATAGAAATTATAGAATCCTAGGAAGACTTAGATCTCCCTATATATCTTAAGTAGCTTCTATTTAATAATAGCTTAGATATAGGTTTAGTCTATTAATATACCTTTAGGTATAATAATATACCTTAGGAACTCTACTCGTTAATAGTAGAACCTATATTTACTAAGCATAGTATATAGCGCCTACTAGCAAAGCTTATAAAGTATTTAGTAAAGGTCCTTTATATATTACTCTCTTATCTTAGAGTAGATTATAATATTATTTATATAAGTAATATAATAAGTATCTAATAGCTTAGCGAGCGCTTAGTAAATATATACCTAGAATATTACTAGGGCGTTTATAAGTCTAAATAGTATAATAATATATTTAAAATACTTATAATAAGTCCTAAAAGCTATCTTCTAATAGGTTTCTAGCTTAATATAGATATAGTAGTTTATATCTTAAAGGTTAATCTTTAAGATCTATTTCGCTCCCTAAAGCTTATTTAATAGCTTATTAATGAGGGGAGTAGATATTAGTTCTTTAGTATTACCTTATTAAAGCCTTAATAATCTATATAAAGGTATAAAGATCTATCCTTCTTAAGTATAAAGAGAATAGGGGCGCCTACTTCGCTTATTAAGGGTTAAATCCGCCCTATTACTTAGTTATTAGTAATATATTAGTAGAGCTCCTCTAGCTAGTACTTATTTAGTAGGTAGATAGGCTTATATAGAGGTTTCTTCCCTTTAACTAAGTTAATAGTATATTCTATACTCTCTAGAGCTAGGTATTCCTTTACTAATTACTTATTAAATATTATTTATTTACTAAGTAGCTCTAATAGTAATTCTACTTTACCCTCTAAGGCGTCCTCTTCGCTTAGAGCCTCTCTTAGTAGCTTATAAGGGGCGATATTCCCTAATATATATATAATATAAGCCCTCTAGCTATTCTTAATAACCTCCTATATAAATACTAATAGCTTAGTAATACTAAGGCGCTTATATCCCTAAGTATTTATCTAAGTATTAATTATAATACCCTCCCTTCCTATAGAGTATTATAATAAGAGGAGGTCCCTTATTCCTTTAGAGCAGGGAGCTTTAGCAAAGAGTTATTATATCTTCCTTAGTTATCCCCCTAAGTTAATAAGGAAGAAGGTTAACTAATATATATTCTAGCTTATTATAGAGGACCTATTAAACCCTTCTAATATAAGGGTGCGCGCTACTATAGGTTATAGTTATAAGGATTCTATTAGTTAACTACTAATAATATTAACTTAGGAATAGGAATCTATATCTACTATTACTTCTTATTTAATAACGTTCTAGAGAATAATTACTTATCTCTTTATAATATCTCCCCTTAGGGAAGTATCTAGTTTTAATATAAGTATAGGGGTTATTAGGATAATCCCCTAGTTTACTTATTTTCTAATAAGTTAAGTTCCTTAACCTCCCTTATAAATTAGGTTATATTAACCCTCGCCTTCTTAGCGAACGCTTAGTATCCTACTAGTATTTTATTCGCGCTTTATTATTCCTTTAGGTAATCTACCCTCTTATACCCTTTCTTCTTATAGCTAAAGTATACTAAGGGGTTAAATATTATAAGTTATATACTAGGGCTAAATATAAGCTAGCTCTTATTAGATTCCTATAATATAATACTAACTAGTTAGTAAGGTATTAGGCCTTAGGAACCTCCCGTAGTCTTATAGCTAGAGCTCTACTAGCTCCCCTTTTAGCTCGCCCTTACTATAGGGGGGACCCTTAGTATATACTCTTTACTTATATGATTTCCTATTTTCGCTCTATAGGGTCTCGCTACCCTATTAGTAATATATCTCCTATAAGCGTTCTACTTCTATAGCTATATCCCTTAGCTTTTATATTTTAACCTTCTAATATTTAAGCTCCTTATATAGAAAGGGGGCTAGTTAGAAGTATAGTATATAAGCCTCGGCCTTAGTATCTTCTATACTAACTATACCTAAGTTCTAATATATTACTAACTATTTAATAAAAAACTATATTAGTAACTATATCTCTTTTTATCTTATTATATCTAGCTTCTTATAATACCTCTACTCTTAAAGCTCTAGGTTAATATATTATTAATAAACGAACGCTATAAAGTTAGCCTAAGCTAGGTCTCTTTCTAGCCTAGCCCTATAATATTACTACTAGGTCTATAGGGATAAGCTTATCTTCGTGAGCGCTTATTAGATCTATTACTCTAGCGTACTACTAGCGCGTAGTTAGTATCTATTTTTAACTACTTAGATCTAGTTATTAACCTAGTTTATAGTAAAGTCCTTACTTATAGTATAGTAGTTATATATAGGGGGTTTCTTATATTCTCTCTATAGGTACCTCGTTACTAGGTAGTTAGTAAGTTCCTATAGTAGGGTAGTAGTTTATTCCTTATATTACTACTATTATAGATATATTTACTCTATAAGGCTCTCCTACTATCTCTATAGTAGTCCTATTACTTAGGTAAGGATACTTAAGATACTAGCTTCTTAGGGGGTTTTAGGTAGGGTGCTCTATTAGCTATTACTTACTATTTATTTGCTAAGTAAGGGTTAGTCTACCTACTTTAGCGCTATCTAGGACTAGGCCCGCCCCCTTAGGGTTATTTCTCCTACTATATTATTACTAGGGTTATCTATCCCCCTACTATAATATCTACGTTATATTCCTTATATCTTAGGGCTTAGCGAGCGACCTACGTCGTATTAGCTAAAGCCCTATTAGTTATATTCTATATACCTAGCCTAGAGTTCGTTATAGTTAAACTCTGTTACTAATTTATTAGTATACTATTACTAGTTTATTTTAAATATTTTAATTAGCACTAGTTTCTCAAATCGAGGTAGAAGTAATAGAGTTATAAGAGTATAGCTATAGGCCTAAACTAGGAAGGGCTAGAATACTAAAATATAGGTATATATAGTTATATTAAACTATTACTTAAACTTCTAAGTCTCTAGCTTATAGAGTTTTCTTAAGGGTATATATATTTACTACTAATTCGCTAATGTTTTGCTAATAGCGTGGCTCTATACCCTATACCCGCTATTATTCCTTATAATAAAACTACTAGGCTTACGCTATTTAAGATTAAAAGGGGATACCTCCTGCGGATAAGTCTTAACTAGGACTAATATATATAAAGGTTCTTAACTATAAAAGAGAAAATTAACTAAAATAACGCTTAGTAGCTTATATAAAACCTCTATAGCGCCTAGGAGATTACTAAAGGAAATATAGTAATAGCTTAATACTACTATACCTAAGCTACTAATTACTACTATTAGCCTAATAACTTAGCTATAGGGGACTCTATCTATATATTAATAGAAGGATAGCGCTAA
This sequence comes from Colletotrichum ledebouriae, assembly GCA_036785755.1. Lineage (NCBI taxonomy): Eukaryota > Fungi > Ascomycota > Sordariomycetes > Glomerellales > Glomerellaceae > Colletotrichum > Colletotrichum ledebouriae. The sequence continues at coordinate 3,986 of JAVHLU010000864.1, read as the reverse complement.
GAAAGCTCTTTAAAGCTATTAATACTATAGGATAGCCCATAGCTAATTAAAGCTACTAGCCCTAGGGGGACTTAGGTGCTTAACTTATTATGAGGATATAACTATTACTTAGTATTCTATCCTAGTAAGCTTCGGAAGGCTGCTAGGAACCCTCTACTAGGTTAATTCGAGGCCCCCCCTCCTACTATTAAGTTTAATAACGAGCTAGAATATAAAGTTATATATATAATTACTAGCTAGTTATACTATAGATAGCTATAGTACTACGCTAACTAGAGGGGTTATAACTATAACCCTACCTAGTATAATACTAAAAGTTTTAAGCATACCCTAGTAGCGCTATAGGACTTCTATACTACTAACCCGACTGCTATAGGACTGCTAAAGCACTTTTTAGCTTAGCTTCTAGCTACTACCTGGGATAAGGACCCCGCTACTACGGATAATAATAACGCCCCGGCGTGAGTATAAGAATATGAAGAAGGGGATATATTTAGAGAATTATTTATATTATAATAGCTAATTACTACGGATAGTAATACTAGTAAAGGGGGGGGTAATATTATAGCGCTAGGTTAGACCTACCTGAATTTCGGATTATATAACTTACAGGTTATATAATTACTAATCGACTCTTTAGCCTTCCCTAGCTACGCTAGCCTATAGTTAGACTTTTCCCTTCTTTAACGTAGAATCCACTTAATATAGCGCAATTGAAGTGTGCTAACCTTCGCCTATTCGCTGTTCGTGACAGGGTAAAGGGTAAGATACCTATTATAATAATAGATTATAACGCTTATAGGCTAGGAAAGATAATATACTAAGACTATTAAATACTAAGAGAGGGTATTATTATATTAATACTAGGGAGATAAATAGCCCTAGATTTTTACTTATTTAAATAAAGGTATAGAGGATTTATAACCTTATTACTATTTATAAATAAACTATTAGGTTATACCTAGGACTACTACCTCAAGGATTAATTAATAAGAACCTTAATAAGGGTATTTACTTAGTCTATTAACTCTCTTAAGAGGGAGCTTAGTATAATAATTAAGGCGTTTAAGTATAATAATAAGATCTTAAAATACCTAGAACTTAAGGAGCTTATCTAGATATATAATATTTAAATTAAGCTATTAATACTAAATATCTAAGCTTAAAATAATAGAGGAGAGAGGATTACTATAATTATAAAAGCAAAAGCTAGATATCTTTCTATATTATTAAAATTACTACTATACTTATAGCTAGAAATCTATATAGTAGCGATATATACTTATAATTATACCCTATTATAGTTAAGGGGCTAGAAAACGCTATTAAGTTCGGAATTAAACCGCAGCCCCTTCGCAAAAAGACTATAATAAATTCACCTAGTTCGTAAGTATAATTTAAGAAATACTATACGGGTATTTTAACCTATACCCTCTACTAGTTGAGGGAAATAATATAAGAACCCTATATATTCCTATTACTTATAAGTAAACCCTCTAAATATTATAAAGTCGGATACGCGCTATACTAGGGCTAATTATATTAGAGCTAAACAGGCTACTAAGGCTCTTATAGTAACGCCCTCGCTAAACCTTCTAGTAAGGTAAAAGCTGCTATATTAAATAACTCCTTAACCTAAAAGATCGACCTTCTAGTAAGGTGCTAAAAGTACTATAAAAGCTACTATATAAGGTAACTCCTTAACCTAAAAGGTTAACTTTCTAATAAGGTACTAAAGGTATTATAAACGCTACTATATAAGAGGTAACTCTTTAACTAAAGAGGTCTTTCCTAAGAGGTTCTTATAGCTAGAAGTATAAGAAGCTCTATTACTACGAGTAGGGCTTTATACCTCCCCTCTTCCTTATCCTTATCCCTTAACTATATTAGCACTAGACCCTATATATAAAAACGCTAAGCTTATATAAGATATACCCTTTAATATTAATAATATGCGAGAGCTTACTAGAGAGTTTAGTATTAATATAATTAATAAAACCCGCTCCTTTTTTAACTACTCTATTATATATAGAGAGTATATTATTAGTTTAGCCTTTAAGAGGGCTCTTATTAATACCCCTAGAGGGGATACTTATTATTATATTATAGCTAAATAAGTAGACTTAGTAGTAGAAGCTAAGTAGGTTATTATATACCCTATAGAGTAGCCCTTCTTTAAGTAAGTTCTCTATATTATTAAGGTAGAGGTAGCCTAGGCCCCTTAGGGCTTAAATGTTAGTAAGTATAGCTTACGCTAAATAGAGAGAGCGTTACTAATAACGGCATAGTAAAGATAGTAATAACTAGCGGATAAAGTAGTAATAGAGGCGGTATTTAATAGCAGCGCGGGTAGTGCGCGAGAGGAAAAGTTAATAGTTTCGTAATCTATTAAATAATTAAAAACCACGTTATAATTAATATAAAGTTAAAGGTCGTGAGCCTATTAATAGGCACGTATAAGTACGGCTATAATTAGGAGAGGTAGTTAGTAATTACGATCACATAACTAAAGGCTATATATTATTAGGAGGCGCGGAGTTAGAAGATCTATTGCACTTAAGTAGGTAATATCACTATGCAGTGGCTAGAGGCCTTGAAAACGCTATATAAGCTCTTATATAGACTTATAAAGAGTAATACTACTATATTAGATATCTCTTACCTTTACTAGTATAGTTATAAGGTCTTTATAATAACTAGTTAAGCCTAGCTATATAAAAACTAACTCTAGCGCTTAACCCGAGGGCTTAGATTAAATACCTTATAGGCTATACCTCTTCTAACTTATACTAAATATAATACATAGCTAAGCGAGAAGTTATTACTATAAGAGATATTTAATTTAATAAAACCTAAGAATTTAATAGTAATATTAATAAGTAGAAGGATAACTTATAAGAAATAAAGTAGGAGGATATTAGGAATTATTATAATAATATTATTAAGTTAATAAAGCCCTAATAAGCGCTATACCTAGATAGTACTAAGGATAATAAAGAAGCTAAATAGTTATTATTAACTAAATAAATAGAAATAGAAGAGGTTAATATACTTACTAAACCCTAACTAAGTTAAGATAAGTTTAAATACTCCTAAGCTAAGTTCTAGCTTATTACCTTATTCTAATTTCCTCCCTTATTATTCTTCTTAGTAATAGAGGATCTTAAGATAAAGAGGGATAGGGCTAGTATTACTAATATTACTAAATCTAAGAAGTTTAGAATAACCTTAAGGACCTTCTATAAGGTAGTATTCCTAGCTAGTATAAAGCTAAGGAAAACTCTAGCTAATATAAAGCTAAGTAAAACTTAGTAGTAAGATAACCTCTATACCTACCTATAGTCTAGCTAACCTAGTACTAGCAAGGAGTATAGCTAGGTATTAAGCTATAAAGCTAGGGGCCCCCTACTTAGTCTAATAGTAATAAATAATTCTATTATAAATAGGTTAAAGAGGTTTCTATTAGGAACCTACTAGAGGGATTTACTAGTATTACCCTTATTTTATAGCTAATTAGCTAGTTACCTACTAGGGGATAAGTTTAGAGAAGCTAAAATATTATATCTAAATAGCTATAAGTAGTTTAGATTATAAATTAAAATACCTAGTATAATAACATAAGGGTATAAAGTCCTTAGTTATTACTAGGTATATACTAGGATAGGATAGGATAGACTCAGCTACGTAACTTTCGGAAAACTCCCTTAGCGTACAGACCTATTATAGGGAGACTATAGAGTAGAGCGTAGAGGAGAGGAGTATAGCAGAGGAAAAGATAGTATTATTATTATTATTATAATTAGTACCTTAATAACCCTATACCTCGTTTTTTAGTATTTTCTTAGCAAATCCGCACCCGATTTAGATAATCTCTTTTAATTAGATCTATAAATTATTCTATATATCTTTTAAGCCTACTCTTAATATTCTTATTTATTTATAAGTAGAGCTATATTATTTATTATCTTTCTAGTTCCTATTAGTTC
>JAVHLU010000863.1:0-44418 GCA_036785755.1 Colletotrichum ledebouriae | reverse complement strand
TATTATATTACTTACTATTAAAGAGAAAAGAGGAGGATACTTATAAAAAGGATAATATTAATTTTATACTTAGATATACTTTAACTTTAGCTTTATAAACCTATTTATATATTATTCGCCTCGATTTCTTATTATAAACCTAACTAGCTTCTTATTCCCTTTTTCCTTTTTACTCCCCCCTATATTATATAAATATATCTAGAAATCCTATCTTCCTACCTTAATATATAATATAAAGCCCTAAGTAGTTTATAATTTCTATAAGGTTAAACCCTAGAGGTAGCTCTATTATAAAAGGGTAATAAGAGTATATAAACCTAGCTTTAGGGTAATTTTACTAGGCTTATTAATAGTATTTATTATAAAGGAGCGAGAAGTTAAACTTAGCTATAGCTATAACTATAGCGTTTACTAGAATTTAAGACTACGGGATCTCCTTAATACTATTAAACTCTCTACTCCTCCTTACCTTATTATTATACTTAATTCTATACCTATAGCGCTTATAAATATTTATATTATTATATAAGTAACTCTCTTAAGTTTTATAGAAGAAGTAGTTAGTATAAGGAGTACTTAGTATAGAGATATATTTAAAGTATAGTTTATAGATATAAATACTAGTCGTAGGGTTCCTAGTAGTATAGGCCTGCTCTTTATAGTAGATATAAGGTATTATATTATAACTACTTTAGGATTAAATAAATAAGCTATATATAGCTACTATATACTAAAAGACCTTTATCTCCTATAAGCTAGTAAGGAAAGTATTAGAAGTATAGATAAAGACTTAATAATAGAAGTCTCTAGACCTCTTAGTTACTCTAAATATTTATTTAAAGTCCTATTTACTAGGATAAGCCTTCTAGAAAGCTAGCCTTATTACCTTAGTAGTTTTATTAGGGAATATCTATAATATAAAAGCTACTTCTAAGTATTTATTACTAGGGATATTAAGCTAAAGCTAAGTAAGGCTTATATCTACTTAAGAATTATAATTATTAGCTAGAAGGTATAGGGATAATAATAAGAAGGGAAGGAATACTTAAAGTTAGTTATTAGAATACTAAATAAAAAGAGGTATATTATTCTTCTTTATTTTAAGTATAGGGATATTAGGGCTAAGGATCTAGAGGGTTATTACTAATAGGAGATAATAAGAGCGAGGTTAATTAGTATTTTTAATACCTAAGATAAGGAAGTTATAATTAGCTATAATAAGAAGATATAAATTATAGATATAAGAGAGAAAGTATAAAAGAGTTAGATAAAGATTAAAATAGCTAGGTAAAAGTAGTTATTTTAAGAGGAGAAGTTAATAATAGAGGATAGAGGAGGATATTTATTTAATTTATAATTACGCTACTCGTTTTAATAGCTATTACTAACTACTATTTCCTTTATTCTTTCCTTATATATAACTACTCTAATTTATTATTCTATTTATTATAGGTTTTTTATCTTAAGTTTGTTTTATTTTATTAAGGCTAAGGAGGGTAAGGAGGAGAGTTAATTATTCCTTCTATAAGCTATTAATAAATTACTATATTATTAAAGTAATTAGTAAATATAAAAATATACTCCTAACCCCGTAAACCCTCTAGTCTCTCTCTCTTATATATTTATTATTTACTTTTAAGCTTAATTTAACTATTAACTATATAATATTAATTATTATATTGTAGCTCCTTCTTTTCTTTAGATATTACTTTTACTTAGCTCTTTAGTTTATAAATTACTTATACTTACCCCTTATTAATCTTTCTATTAATATATTATAATAGAGAAAGTTATTTTTTATAATAATAAAGCGTTAGATATATATATCTAGGAGCTAAGATCTTTAAACCTTTTTACCCTTAAAATTAAGCTTTTAATAGAGCTTATATCTAGTAAACTAAGTATAAGTAGGTTTTAAGTATAGGGATAAAATAATAGATATATCCTAGGCTTTAAACCTCTTAATAAGCTTAGTTATTAGCCTTAGCTAATTAAATATAGGATATACCCTCTACTTAGGAAGGATAATATTCCTAGTTAGATAGACCCTTTTAATATAATATTAAAATATATCCTTATTAAGTATTAGAATAAGGCCTTAGAAGTAATAGAAAAGATAATTCACCTTTTATACTTATAATAAGTTATAGCTAGTATATTTAATACTATTAGCGTACTTAAATTAGTAACTCTAATATATACTAAGGATATCTTAGTAGTTACTTATTACTTTATAAAGCTTACTAAGCCTAGCTAACTACTCTATTATAAGATAGTTAGAGGTATAGAAGACGATTTTAAAGATAGAGATATAAGGGATATTATAATTACTTAAATTAAAGCTAAGTCCCTTAATATATTCCTTATTTATCTATAAGCGCCTAAGTCTACTAAAGTATTTATTATAGGCTTATTAATTAACTTATAAGATAGGAGAAACTAGTTTTATAATAATTAGTAATTAAGGAGAGGAGCTAAAGGATAACTATAAACTCTAATACTTATTACTAGGAGCTTTTTACTAAGATATAAAGCTAAGGAAGTTTTAATAAAATAGCTATACCTAATAGAGCTTTAATATATAGACCCTCTATTATAGGCCTCTAGTCTCTATTTTATTAATTAGCTTAGGTCCTTTATATAAATTAGAAGCCTAATACTTCTAAAGTAGCTTATTAAGATAAGATATTAAGCTTAGATTAATTATTTATTAATAGCCTTTACTAATAAAATACCTTATAAAGGATACTAGACCTAACTAAGGGTAAATAGATTTCTATATAATTAATATTTTAAATTAAGAGATAAAGATATTAGGAAAAGGATAGCTTAAGAAAATATTAAATACTAAGTAGCTAAATATACCTTTTAATTTATAAACCTAGAGGTTTCCTCTCTAAATAGGATAGATATTAACTTACTAATACCTAAGGATATTAATTTATAGACTAGTCTAATAGTTCTTATTAATTTAGAAGAGTTAAATAGGGAACAAGGATTATTAAAGGAACTAAATATTTAGAATATAGGAAGAAGGAATAACTATAAGAAGTAGAAGAGGGATTATAACTTATAATAACTAGCTAACCTTATAAAAAATCTTAACTACCCTAGATTTATAAAACTATTTATATTACCCTACTTAGCCCCTACTACCCTAAGAGATATTATATTTAACCCTATTAATACTTTAGTAGTATTTAATATTATAAGACCTAAAAGGAACCCTATACTAAATAAAAGTAAGCCTATACTAGTAGTCCTATAATATATATAATAGAGCTAAGAATCGATAAGTTACTTAATAACTTAATATAGAAAAGGGTTACCTATTATACCTTTAGCTTAGGTAAAATATCTATTAGACCTCTATAATATATAAGGGAAGCTTATAAGATAAGAAGACTTAGATAATTTAGAGGTTATAGCCCTTTTTAGGTTTATAATTAAGGGCTACCCTCGTAGTATTTATACCTTAATCTATAAACTAGCTTAATAACCTAGGAAAGAAATTAATAAAGCTTCTATAAAGCTTAAAAGGGTAGAGGCGAAGAATCTTCAGGATATTACTAGGGCCTTCTTTCTACTAAACTATAGTAACTATTACTAGGCTACGATTTTTATAGACTAGTTAACTAGCTACTACTTCTATTATAATACTATATAGGATTAGAATAGTAATTAGCGCTTTATTAAGGCTATATAGGACCTTAATATATAGTATAGTAAGATAGGAGCCCCTTAATAACTCCGAAAGGGTGCCGACATAGTTAAGGGATAAGGATAAGGAAGAGGGAGAGGTATAAGGCCCTGCTCGCAGAGCTTCTTATGCTTCTAGCTATAAGAACCTCTTAGGAAAGATCTCTTTAGTTAAGGAGTTACCTCTTATATAATAGCATTTACCTTGCTAAAAGGTCGACCTTTTAGGTTAAGAAGTTATCTTATATAGTAGCTTTTATAATACCTTTAGTACCTTACTAGAAGGTCGACCTTTTAGTTTAAGGAGTTATCTTATATAGTAGCTTTTATAGCACCTTATTAGAAGGTTTAGCGAGGGCGTTTCTAGGCTATAAGAGCCTTAGTAGCCTGTTTAGCTCTAATATAATTAGCCCTAGTATAGCGCGCGTCTGACTTTATATAAGGGTTTACTTACGAGTAGTAGGAACGTATAGGGTTCTTATATTATTTTCCTTAACTAGTAGAGGGTATAGGTTAAAATACCTATATAGTATTTCCTAAATTATACCTACAAACTAGGTAGATTTGTTATAGTCTTTTTGCGAAGGGGCTGCGGCGTAATTCCGAACTTAATAATTCCGAAAGCTCCTATTAATTAATACCTATATAGTTAATTTAGTTTAGTAGAGGGATAGATTTATATATAGCTTATAGTATATCGAATAGGCTAGAGCTCTAATTTAAGAAGGATTGCTATTGCTACGTTTTAGTAGTATAACCTTAAGTAATAATATATTATTTACTAAGCCTAAGATCCCCTTAGTTAGCTAATATATATCTATAATTACTACGGAGTTCTATAACTTAACTATTAATAGTAATATAGCTCTGCGAGATACTCTATTAAGCTAAGAAGACTTTAAGAAAGCGCTTTTTTTCCTTCTATACCCTCTTACTTCTTTACTTATAAATACTAATATAATAGACTTTAGAAATAATAATAATATTATACTATCTTCTATAGCGGATATTCCTTAATATATTTATAAATTATTAGTATTATCTAGATTCTCTTTATTTAAAATACTAGATAATAAGCTTAAACACCTTAGATATTAGCTTTAGTTATAAGTCTTATAGATACTAAGTTATAGTAAAATTATTAAGCTACGCCTAAGAACTATACTTATAGATATATTATAATATCCTAAGCAACTTAATTCTTTAAAGAAGTATAACTATAGTTATATAGACTATATCTAGTAGAGGGTTAACTAGTAGGATTAGATTAAATAAAATATACCTAAGGGAGTATATTACTATAACTTCTCACGCTTAGTATAATAAGGCGGGTAGTTTTAGCTATACTAAGGATTAGAGTAGAATAAGGAGTATAATAAAGAGGAAGAAGTAGTAAGGCTATTATTAAGGTATAACTTATAATAGAAAATAGTTAAACCTAAGGGACCTTCTTAATAATAGGATCGCCCCCCTAGAAGATATTATTAATAGAGTAGATCTATAAATAGGGTTTATTAGCTATTTCTATAAATTAGTTTCTCTTATTTTTTAAACTCTCCTCTATAATATTATAAAACGTCTTAAGGGGATAATTAGGATAGGATAAGATAGACTTAGCTACGTGGCTTTTGAAAAGGCCCCCTTAGTATATAGGCCTTATTATAAGAAAATTATAAAGTAGAGTATAGAGGAGAGGAGTATAGCGGACCTTATTATTAATTATTAATAATTATAATATAGACCTTAATGATCCTATACCTCGTTTTTAATTATTTTCTTAGCAAATCCGCACCTAATTTAGATTATCTCTTTTAATTAGATCTATAAATCATTTTATATATCCTTTAAGGGTACTTTTAATACTCTTACCTATTTATAAGTAGAGCTATATTATTTATTGTCTTTCTAGTTCCTATCGGTTCTAGCCCTTTCTAGTATAAGGCCCTGCTCGTAGTAGAGCTTCTTATACTTCTAGCTATAAGAACCTCTTAGGAAAGACCTCTTTAGTTAAGGAGTTATCTCTTATATAATAGTATTTATAGCACCTTACGAGAAGGTTAACCTTTTAGGTTAAGGAGTTATCTTATATAGTAGCTTTTATAGCACCTTGCTAGAAGGTCTAGCGAGGGCGTTTCTAGGCTATAAGAGCCTTAGTAGCTTATTTAGCTCTAATATAATTAGCCCTAATATAGCGCGCGTCCGACTTTATATGAGGGTTTGCTTATTAAGCTCGGAATTACGCCGCAGCCCCTTTACAAAAAGACTATAACAAATTCACCTAGTTCGAAGGTATAATTCGGGAAATACTATATAGGTATTTTAACTTATACCCTCTACTAGTTAAGGAAAATAATATAGGAACCCTATATATTCCTACTACTTATAAGCAAACCCTCGCATAAAGTCAGATGCGCGCCGCACTAGGGCTAATTATATCAGAGCCGAACGGGCTACTAAGGCTCTTATAGCTAATAACGCCCTCGCTAAACCTTCTAGCAAGGTAAAAGCCACTATACGAGATAACTCCTTAACCCAAAAGGTTAACCTTCTAGTAAGGTAAACGCTACTATACGAGAGGTAACTCCTTAACTAAAGAGGTCTTTCCTAAGAGGTTCTTATAGCTAGAAGTATAAGAAGCTCTATAAGCAGGGCCTTATACCTCTCCCTCTTCCTTATCCTCATCCCTTAACCATGTCGGCACCAGACCCCGCATATAAATACGCCAAGCCCGAGCGAGGCGCGCCCTTTAGCGCAAACAGGGTTTGCTTATAAGTAATAAGAATATATAAGGTTCTTATATTATTTTCCTTAACTAGTAGAGGGTATAGGTTAAAATACCTATATAGTATTTCCCGAATTATACTCACAAACTAGGTAAATTTATTATAGTCTTTTCGCAAAGGGGCTGCGGCGTAATTCCGAACTTAAAGAAGAGAGTATTATATAAAGAGATTACTATACTATTTACTTATCTAGTAATTATCCCTGCTATATACTCTAATAAGAAAGTCTATTCCTTTAAGTAAATAATAAATACTTATTAGTATATTTATACTATTATTACTATTAAATAGAGTTAGTTATAACTAAACTTAGGAGATAAAACCTTAGAATATAGTGTAAAGCCCTTATTATTAAGAACTACTTTTAAGCTTTCTAGGACCTACTTACTTATCTTCTTTATAAAGTACTTATAGATTTTAAGTAATATATAAGCTAGCCTTTATTATTAAGTTAGACCTTAAAGTTATCTCTATAGATATATAGCTTAAGTAGATATAGCTTACTAATACTCCCTTCTTATAAGGTACATATAGATTCTAAGTAATATATAAGCTATAAAAATAAAAAGCTATTAATTAGTATAGCTTATAATATGCTTATTTCCTATCTCCCTTTATCTCCTTTAGTATATATAGCTCTAATAAGAGTAGGAAGTATATAAAAAATTATATATTAAAAAGAAAGTGTTATATGAAGAGATTACTATATTATTTACTTATCTAGTAATTATCCCCGCTATAAATCCTAATAAGGAAGTCTATTTCTCTTAAATATAGCTTACTAGTACTACTTCTCTATAAAGTACCTATAGATTCTAAGTAGTATATAGGCTAAAAAATAAAAAGCTACTTATTAGTGTAGCTTATAATACATTTAACTCTTATCCCTTATTATCTTTCTTAATATATATACTTCTAATAAGTATAGGAGGTAGTAGCTAGTAGGAATAAGTATTTATTAGTATCTTTATACCCTTATTCAAGTTAGATAGAGTTAGCTATAACTAGACTTAGTAAGTAAAACTTTAAAATATAATATAAAGTAGTCATTAAGAACTACCTTTAGTAAAGTAGTTATTAAGAATTACTTTTAAGTTTTAAGGGATCTCCTTACTTATCTTCTTTATAAAGTACCTATAGATTTTAATTAATATATAAGTTATGAAAATAAATAGCTACTTCTTTATATAGCCTATTATATAGTTATCTCTTATCCCTTATTATCTCTATTAGTATATATATCTCTAATAAGAGCAAGAGGTATATAAAAGATAGTATATTAAGAGGAGATTACTATATAAGGAGATTACTATATTTCTTAATTATATTAAACACTAGATATTATAGTTAATATCCTATTAGAAGAGCTAATAGCTAGCGCTCCCTAGTATAGAGAATAGAATATAGAGTATTACTAATTAGATTTATTTTACTTATAGCGTAACCTTACTAATAGAAGTGTTCTCCTTAGAGCTGGCTATGGCTAGCGCTCCCTAATATAATAGTATAAAGCCTGATTCGATATTAGTACGTTTTAGGTTCCTCGTAAAAAGGAGTCACCTCTCGTATAGTAGCGTTCGCAGCACCTTGCTAGAAGATCGACCTTTTGGGTTAAGGAGTTATCACATATAGTAGCTTTTACCTTGCTAGAAGGTTTAGCGAGGGCGTTGCTACGAGAGCCTTAGTAGCCTATTTAGCTCTAATATAATTAGCCCTAGTATAGCGCGCGTCCGACTTTATATAAGGGTTTGCTTATAAGTAGTAGGAATATATAGGGTTCTTATATTATTTTCCTTAGCTAGTAGAGGGTATAAGTTAAAGTACTTATATAGTATTTCCTAAATTATACTTACGAACTAGGTGAATTTATTATAGTCTTTTTATAAAGGGGCTATAGCGTAATTCCGAACTCAAGTTCCTCGTAAACCCTATAGTGCTAATAAATACTATATTAAGGTCTTTTTTTACTTATGAAGCTTTAGGGCTAAGGGGTCTAGGCTTCTAATATAGTATTGAGTTCGGAATTACGCCGCAGCCCCTTCGCAAAAAGACTATAACAAATTCACCTAGTTCGCAGGTATAATTCGGGAAATACTATATAGGTATTTTAACCTATACCCTCTACTAGTTAAGGAAAATAATATAAGAACCCTATATATTCCTACTACTCGTAAGTAAACCCTCTAAATATTATTATGTAAAGTTAGATACGCGCTATACTAGGGCTAATTATATTAGAGCTAAATAGGCTACTAAGGCTCTTATAGTAATACCCTCGCTAAACCTTCTAGTAAGGTAAAAGCTACTATATAAGATAACTTCTTAACTTAAAAGGTCGACCTTCTAGTAAGGTACTAAAGGTAAATACTACTATATAAGAGGTAACTCTTTAACTAAAGAGGTCTTTCCTAAGAGGTTCTTATAGCTAGAAGTATAAGAAGCTCTATAAGCAGGGCCTTATACCTCTCCCTCTTCCTTATCCCTTAACTATATTAATACTAAACCTTATATATAAAAACGCTAAGCCTGCGCGAGGTATACCCTTTAATATTAATAACGCGCGAGAGCTTGCTAGAGAGTTTAGTATTAATATAATTAATAAAACCCGCTCCTTCTTTAACTACTCTATTATATATAGAGAGTATAATATTAATATAGCCCTTAAGAGGGCTCTTATTAATACCTCTAGAGGGGATACTTACTATTATATTATAGCTAAGTAAGTAGACTTAGTAATAGAAGCTAGGTAGGTTATTATATACCTTATAGAGTAGCCCTTCTTCGAGCAGGTCCTCCGCACTATTAAGGCAGAGGCAGCCCAGGCCCCTTAGGGGTCGGTGAGTATGGCTTGCGCTGACTGCTTTAATATAGTCTAATATAGTATTAGCTAGGCCTAGTTATCTATTAGCGCTCCTTTTAATACTATATTTATTTTCTATAAGTTATTATTATATTCTAAGTCCTTATGTATACTACTTTACTATAGGATCTTTATAGGGTTTTTTATCTTACTTCCTATAGCCTTTTAAGCGTTATATAGCTATATCTTGGCTTTAAATATAGCTTAATAGCGTTGAATATTAAATTAATACTTAATACTAATTTTAATAAGTTAAAAGAGGTCTTTAGCGTCTTATATAATTATTTAGGGGAGGTCTAGGGCGATAGGGGTATTACTAGGCTAGTATAAGCGCTAATAGCGTATATTTATACTAATACTATAGAGATTAAACTATAATTAGCTAAGGATAAAGCTATACCTCCTTATATTAATTAGAGGAGAGGTATTAATATTAATTCTTAGTAGTCTACTTATATATAAGTTATTCATACCTTAGGTATAATATCTAATAGCTCTCTATTAAACCTAGTAGCTAGGATAGAGCGCTATAACTTATTATATCTAGTATAGTAAAAGTCCCTTAATAAGGGGGTTATATAAGTATTTATAAAGGTATAGCTATTTACTCTAGTATTAAGAAAAGTATTAAAGCGAGTACTATATCTATTATAAATTAGAACTAACTCTTTCTCTAGTAATCTATTATTAATTAGTTATTATAAGTTAATAAATATTATTACTAATTACTAATCTCTTTAGTTCTCCCCTAGTAGGGAGTTTATTTTTACTAGGGGCTTTAGCTTTCTACTAGCTCTAGGTTATTATTTATAGGCTTAATAAGCTTAGTAATACTTATACTAGCTTTAGCTTTCTTATAGAAATGATCCTATAAGGTATAGCTAGTATCTCTATAGATAAAGTAGGTACCCTAGTTATAGAGCTTCTTATATAAAGCCTTAGGGATTTAATTCTAGTTAATATAAGCTTATACATAGGGGTTTCTTCTACTAGGAGGTTTAGTATAAGCTATTAGAGTAGAGCCCTATATAGTAGTTTAATTAGCTAGGTAGTCATTAGAAAGAGCTATAATATAAGCTATAACATAAACCTAAGTAATATAATTCTAGAGGTTAAGGGCGCTATTTATATAATAAATAGAGTACTAATTCTAGAGGGAGGTAAGTAGTTTCTTATAGAATCTTTAGTACTATTAGAACTCTAAGAGTTTAGCTTTATAAGTAAGTTTAGTAAATACAGCTTACTTAATCTAAATATCCTTAAATAAAATAATAAGAGTACTAAGCTTTATCTAGGCTTTATTATATTAAACTAGGTTAATAAAGATATTTTTTAACTTATTACGAAGCTATTTTATTATCATAATTTAAAGTAGGTTACTTAAGAGGAGGGGGAATAAGATATTAGAAGTAGTTCCTCTAAGATATTAAAGTATAAATTTAAAGTATTAGAATTTATTATAATACTCTCTATTATTAAAGTATATTCTAATATAAAAGAGCTAGGTATTAAACTTTAGGTACTTAGAATTAATACTCTTAGTACTTATAAAGATAAGGATCTTAGGTATCTTAGTAGTCTACGTATTATTAAGCTCGGAATTATGCCGTAGCTCCTTTATAAAAAGACTATAATAAATTCACCTAGTTCGCAAGTATAATTCGGGAAATACTATATAGGTATTTTAACTTATACTCTTTACTAGTTAAACAAAATAATATAAGAATCCTACATATTCCTACTTAAAAGTAAACCCTCTAAATATTACTATATAAAGTTAGATACGCGCTATACTAAGGCTAATTATATTAGAGCTAAATAGGCTACTAAGGCTCTCGTAGTAATATCCTCGCTAAACTTTCTAATAAGGTAAAAGCTACTATATAAGATAACTCCTTAACCTAAAAGGTTAACCTTCTAGTAAGGTAAAAGCTATTATATAAGATAACTCCTTAACCTAAAAGGTTAACCTTCTAGTAAGGTGCTATAAATACTACTATATAAGAGATAAGGTCTTTTCTAAGAGGTTCTTATAGCTAGAAGTATAAGAAGCTCTACTATACGCAGGGCCTTATACCTCACCCTCTTCCTTATCCCTATAATCTATAATAAATCTTTAAAGATACTACTACTAGACCCTATATATAAAACTACTAAGCCTGCGCGAGGCATACCCTTTAATATTAATAATATAAAAGAGCTTACTAGAGAGTTTAGTATTAATATAATTAATGAAACCTACTCCTTTATTAATTACTCTATTATATATAGAGAGCGTACTATTCGTATAACCCTTATAAGAGCTCTTTTTAATACCCTAGGGAATCTTATAAGCTATAATAGTATTATAGCTAAGTAGACTAACTTAGTAATAGAGGCTTGCGAGGGGTTAGACCTGAGTTTATTTAATAATAAGTCACTATAATACTATTTATTTAAGCTAGAGAGGAAAAAGGGAAGTTTTCCTCTCTAGTAGAGATTTTATTAGTCTATAGGGGATTACTAAGTAAGCCCTAGGTAAGCTCTAGGTAGCTCTCTAAGTAATAAGCCTAGGTAAAAGCCTAAGTAGGCTTAACTTAGGCGTAGCTTATAATACTATCCCCCCTCTTAGCTAGCTCTCCCCTAGGTATAAGCTAGGTTATTATTATTATTTATAACTAGCTTATATAAGGCTTTATATCTATTTACTATAATAATCTCTATAATAGCTCCTATAAGCTCCTAGGTAAGCTCTATATATCCCTCGTACTTAACTAGAACCTCGCGCCTCTACTCTTATTTAATTACGTTCTATTATATTATATATATCTCTTTTCTATATTACTTAAATTTACTATTATTAGCTATAATTAATAGTAGCTAGAGATCTATCCTTATCTAGGTAAGTAAGGGGTCCTTTAGTACTCTCTAGAAGAGGCTTATATAAACCCTTAGGTAGATATTACTAGGTATATCTAACTTAATAATATATAAGCTTAGGGCTCCTATTATAATATATTTATAATATAATTATAATAGCTTATTACTAGGCCTAGGGCTCTTATAGTTAGCTATTAAAAGCTAAACCTTATTACTTACCTAGTACTTCTCTATAAGTATCTTATACTAGTTTATATTCTCCTTATTATATTATTAAGCTATTATAATACTTATTTAAATAAAGTCTATTACTTCTTATAGCTTTATTATTAGAAGGGTAGCTACTATATCCCTAGAGGGGGTCTCGTATATTATATTATTTATAATAAGTATAGGGTTAGTATAGTACCTATATTCTAAGAAGAATAGCGAGAGCCTAGTTATACTATTAACCCTATTATAAAGCGCTAGCTAAGTAGTAGGTAGGAGCCGCTCCTAGTTATCCTATGCCTAGGTTATAAACGTATTAGGTAATAGTATAGCTAGCGATTATGTTGCGAGACTCGATATATTGAGATGTGTGTGTGTATGTAACTAGCAAAAAGGGGCTAAATTGACCCATACATATAAAATTCAGTATTGACATATAATCAATATAAATAACCTACATTTAGGGGTAAATCCATATCCCGGAACATCCGAGCCATGCACACCTCGCTTAGTGCGATATATAGGCCCGCTAAAACGCTTATAGAATAGCCTATATCTCCTAGTTCTACCTCTTAGTATTATTATTAATCTATAAGTAGTATACAATACTTAATAGTCTCCTTATATTAGTAAGATAGTAGAATTTAACCTAGAAGTAGCTTACTTAGTTAAACCCTTAATTACTAAAAATATTATATAAGAACCTATAGAACTAAAAGTAGGAGGTAAGGAACTAATAAGTATAAGCTTCTATCTCTATAATACCTATCTCCTCTAATATTACTAACTTACTTAGCTTATTTACTATAACTTATAAGTATTAGCTAATATTATCCTTTGTAAGTAATAAGTTTATAATAAAGTCTATTAAGAGATCTAAGTATAACTAGGTAGGTATTAGTAGGGGCTTTAGGAAACCCCTCTATAAGCTTACCTCTAGATATATATCCCTTTATAGACATTATAGTTCCTTATAAATCTCTATATTACTTATAATTATCCTAGCTAGTAGAACTACTAGCTTATTATTTCTAATATATTATTATAGCTTAGGTAAGTAGTTATACCTAAGTTATAGCTCTATTAAATAATGTTTATACAGAGCTCCCCTAGTAAGTTATTATTATTCTCCCTACTAGGTAGCTATAGCCTCCCTCTAAATGTTAGCCTCCTCTAATTATTAATATTATACTTATTAATTTAAACCTTAGCTTTTATATCTAATAGAAAGCTCTGAAGCTAATAAGTAATTATATAATATTTAGCCTTATATATCATATCCTTCTTTATAGTTTCTAGCTATAGTACTTATAGTTTATAGTTACTATTAGAAACTATAACATCTAGGATATTAGTATAACCCTTTTAACTTCTCCTTACTAAGAGGCTAGCTATAAGATCCCTATAGGGGTAGGTATAGTCTAGTATTAGCTATAAGACCCTTCCCTACTTCTATTTATTATCCTACCCTTATAATATATCGTATTCTCTCTAAAAGAGGGTAATAGAAGCTATTACTTCTTTATTAGAGTAGTATTTCATAGTAAGGTTATACTAGGATAGCTCCTCTACTTATTAGCTTTAATACTTTATAAAATACTACCTTTTTATAAAGTATTTAAGCTTCTAGTAGTCTATTAATACCTTAAAAGAAGCTATATTATATAGCTCTACTCTCTATATATATAAGTAGAAAAGAACTATTAGGAGCTCTTTATTATAAATAGGATAGTTATACTCTATAGGGGAGAGCTTCTATAAGTAGAATATTATAGAGCGCCTAGTACCCTCTAGGTTA
This sequence comes from Colletotrichum ledebouriae, assembly GCA_036785755.1. NCBI lineage: Eukaryota > Fungi > Ascomycota > Sordariomycetes > Glomerellales > Glomerellaceae > Colletotrichum > Colletotrichum ledebouriae. The sequence goes on along the minus strand of JAVHLU010000863.1, from coordinate 30,209 downwards.
ATTTAGGAGAATACCCCTCTTAATATAAATCCTAAATAGTTAGTTTTAATAATAATCTTATTTTCTAAGTTAAACTAGTAAAATACTAGCTAAGTATTAAAAAGTTACTTAAGCTAAGATAAAGCTCTTCCCTAGTTATCCCCTTATTAGAATATTATATTCTTCTTAATAAGCTTTATAAATAGCTTAATTATATCCCTATACCTTGGTATTAATTTATTATAATAATTTATAAACCTTAAAAAGCTTTAAATACTCTTCAGGGAGGTAAGGAGTAGCTACTTAGTAATTACCTAGAGTTTCTTAAGGTTATAAGAGAGGTCCTCTCCTATAGTTATTATAAACCCTATATATTTAACCTTCTTTATTAAGAACTTACACTTTATAGTATTAAGATATAGCTTAGTATTTACTAGCTTCTAGAGGATCTCCTAGACCTTTCTCTTATAGTTTTTCTTTATTTTATTAGAGTAAATTAATATATTATTTATATAAGTAATAATAAGGTTATTAAAGAAGTCCTATAAGATATTATTAATATACTACTAGAAGCTAGTAGGGGTACTAATTAGGCTAAATAAGTAAACTACTTATTTAAATAGCTTATACTAAGTATAGAATATAGTTCTCTCTTAATACTTCTTTATTCTACTTAACTTATAAAAAGCTATTATTATATCTAACTTAGTATACTACTTAGCTATACTTATTTAATATAATATCTTAAAGATTAATAAGAGGGAGTAGTAATCTTTCTTAATAATTATATTAAAAGCCTTATAGTTAATATAAATATAAATACCTCTGCCTAGCTTCTTTATTAAGTTCGGAATTACGCTGCAGCCCCTTCGTTAAAGGACTATAATAAATTCACCTAGTTCGCAAGTATAATTCGGGAAATACTATATAAGTATTTTAACCTATACTATCTACTAGTTAAGGAAAATAATATAGGAACCCTATATATTCCTACTACTTATAAGTAAACCCTCGTATATAAAGTCGGATGCGCGCTATACTAGGGCTAATTATATTAGAGCTAAATAGGCTACTAAGGCTCTTATAGTAACACCCTCGCTAAACCTTCTAATAAGGTGCTATAAAAGCTATTATGTAAGATACCTCCTTAACCTAAAAGGTTAACCTTCTAGTAAGGTACTAAAAAGAAAAGCCACTATATAAGATAACTCCTTAACTTAAAAGGTCGACTTTTTAATAAGATATTAAAAGTATTATAAATACTACTATATAAGAAGTAACTTCTTAATTAAAGAGGTCTTTCCTAAGAGATCCTTATAGCTAGAAGTATAAGAAGCTCTATTAGTAGGGCCTTATACCTCTCCCTCTTCCTTATCCTTATCTCTTAACTATATTAGTATTAAACCCTATATATAAAAACGCTAAGCCTATATAAGGTATACCCTTTAATACTAATAATATATAAGAGCTTACTAGAGAGTTTAGTATTAATATAATTAATAAAACCAGCTCCTTCTTTAACTACTCTATTATATATAGAGAGTATATTATTAGTATAGCCCTTAAGAGGGCTCTTATTAATATTACTAGAGGGGATACTTATTATTATATTATAGCTAAGTAAGTAGACTTAGTAGTAGAAGCTAGGTAGGTTATTATATACCCTATAGAGTAGCCCTTCTTTGAGCAGGTCCTCCGCACTATTAAGGTAGAGGCAGCCTAGGCCCCTTAGGGGTCGGTAAGTATAGCTTATACTAACTAATAGAGAGAGAGTTACTAACGATAGTATAGTAAAGATAGTAATAACTTCTAGCGGACGAAGTAGTAATAGAGGCGGTATTAGTAGCGCGGGTAGTATATGAGAGGAAAAGTCGATAGTTGTATAATTTAAATAATTAAAAACTACGTTATTATCGATATAAAGTTAAAGATCGTGAGGCTATTAACAGACACGTATAAGTATAGCTATAATTAGGAAAGGTAGTTAGTAATTATAATTGCATAACTAAAGGCTATATATTATTAGGAGGCGCGGAGTTAGAAGGTCTGTTGCACTTAAGTAGGTAAAATCACTATGCAGTGGCTAGAGGCCACCTAGCTTCTTTATAAAGAGTATTAATACCCTAATAAATAAGCTACTTACTTTAATAAACCCCTTATTTAAGAGGTCTTATAAAGTCTTTTTTAATACTAGTAGATCTTCTCTTAATATACTATAGAGGGGGCTTTAAGGGAGTAGTAGCTCCCTTCTATCTAGTCCTAATATAAGCTTAATTTAATAATTTACTCTAAGTTATTTAGGGGGTAGTAAGTAAGTATTATTAGAGTTAAATAAGTTAGGAAACTCGTTTAATACCTAGCTTAGTAAATAGTATTATTAATCCTCTTTTAGTTTTAAGTTTAAGGCTTTCTTAATATTAGCTAAGCTAATAGCTTATATTAATATTTTTATAATACCCTCTTAATACTTACTTTATTATCTTACTAAGTATTAGTAGATTATAGAGAACGAGGGTATATTAAAGAGTCTTATAGCCCTTTTTTCCTTTATAAGGGGTATTTCTTCTTAATCCTTTAAATATAGCCTTATACGCCCCCTCTTATAATATACTTAGTAAGCTATAATATTATAAATAACTTATTTTTATTCTATCTAGGGGCGCCCTAAGAGAATATTAGGGTTTAAGCTATCAATTATATATACAAAGATATACTAGGTATAGCTACTTATTTCTAGGTTAAGCGCTACTATATCTAGAGTATTACTTAGTAATAATCTACTAAGTATATATCCCCTTATAAGTTAGTATCTTGTCTTAATATATAAAAAGTAAAGGTATTAAGCTAGGGAAAAATTGATTATTATATAAGTATTATATTTACTAAAATATAAGCTAGATATCCTTTATTAACTCTAACTTAAATAATAATAAGTTTATTATTAGCTAGTTATTCCTATGTATATTCCTCTTAATTTAATATCTCCTCCTTAGTAAGCTCTAGGGTTTAATTTTACTTTAGAGTTAGTTTTTTCCTAACTCCTTATTTTTTTAAAAAAAGGTTAGCTATTACTTAGTAATTGTTTATAATCTTATAATATATTAGTTCTTTTTTTAAGGTTTTTATTTTTATAACCCTAAGTAGTTAGTCCTCTTTACTAAGGTAGTGCTAAGTAATATACCCTCTAACTCTATAAGTATAATAAGTATAGGAGTCTTTTATACCTTTTAATAAGGCCTCTAGCCACTATATAGTGATTTTACCTGCTCAAGGACAACAGACCTTCTAACTCCGCGCCTCCTATAATACATAGCCTTCGGTCACGTAATCCTTTTCTAATTATAGCCGTACTAATACGTGCCTATTAATAGCCTTACGATCTTTAACTTTATATTAATAATAACGTAGTTTTTAATTATTTAATAGACTATAAAACTATTAACTTTTCCTCTCGCGCACTACCTGCGCTACTAATACCGCCTCTATTACCGCTTTATCCGCTAGAGGTTATTACTATCTTTATAGTCCTCTTATTTAATTAGGTTAGCTAACGCCTTCATAGCTATGCTATTATTAGTAACGCTCTCTCTATATTAAAGTAGTTAGTGTAAGCTATACTTACTAATATTTCCCTAAGGGGCCTAGGCTACTTCTACCTTAATAATATAGAGGACCTGCTCGAAGAAGGGCTACTCTATAGAGTATATAATAACCCGCCTAGCTTCTCTTACTAAGTCTACTTACTTAGCTATAATATAATAATAAGTATCCCCTCTAGGGGTATTAATAAGAGCCCTCTTAAGGGCTATATTAATAATATACTCTCTATATATAATAGAGTAGTTAAAGAAGGAGTAGGTTTTATTAATTATATTAATACTAAACCCTCTAGTAAGCTCTTACGTATTATTAGTATTAAAGGGTATACCTCGCGCAGGCTTAGCGTTTTTATATATAAGGTCTAGTGCTAATATAATTAAGGATTTATTATAGGTTAGATAAGGATAAGGAAGAGGGAGAGGTATAAGGCCCTGCTTATAATAGAGCTTCTTATACTTCTAGCTATAAGAACCTCTTAGGAAAGACCTCTTTAGTTAAGAAGTTACCTCTTATATAATAGCGCTTATAGCACCTTTAGTACCTTACTAGAAGGTTAACCTTTTAGGTTAAGGAGTTATCTTATATAATAGCTTTTATAATACCTTTAGTACCTTACTAGAAGGTCGATCTTTTAGGTTAAGGAGTTATCTCGTATAGTAGCTTTTATAACACCTTGCTAGAAGGTTTAGCGAGGGCGTTTCTAGGCCACGAGAGCCTTAGTAGCCCGTTTAGCTCTAATATAATTAGCCCTAGTATAGCGCGCGTCCGACTTTATATAGTAATATTTAGAGGGTTTGCTTATAAGTAATAGGAATATATAGGGTTCTTATATTATTTTCCTTAACTAGTAGAGGGTATAGGTTAAAATACTTATATAGTATTTCCTAAATTATACCTGCGAACTAGGTGAATTTATTATAGTCTTTTTATAAAGGGGCTGCGGCGTAATTCCGAACTTAATACCTTTTAATAAGTATTAATATTATATTAGGGAGGTATTTAAGGAAGATTAAGAGTTTTAATAATTATAATATCGTACCTCTTTAACTTATAAAATATATATTACTCTAGTTATATAAATATCCCCCTTAATATCCTTAGTAATAGGTCTCTAATAAGTTATTAAGTAGTTACTAGGGGCTTTTTAGCGCTCTATTTTCTATATAATACTCTAAATCTTTAAGAGCTAGCTATTATAAGTAGCTAATAAGTTAATAATAATTAGCTAATCCCTTAGCCTAGGGGTAAGAGAGGCTTCTAAAAGTAAGATCTAGACTTAACTTAGCTAGTTTTTATTATTTATATGAACTAGTATTTACTTAAACCTTAATAAAAAGGTTATTAAAGCCTTCTTCTCTTTCTACTAGGGTTTGTAGTTAGGCTATAGCTTATAATTAAATATTAGGGTCCTTATAAGTTTAATTGAAATAGGTTATAAAATCCTCTAGGTTATATAATTTATTACTACCCCTAGCTTTATAAAAAGTAGAGACTACTTATTAGAGAGTAATATCTAAGTAAGAGTTAATAAAGTATTATATTTTTATATTTATAAAATAGAACGCTTTATTAATAGTAATTTTATATCTTATTTACTATACCTAAGAGGTATATTCCTTTTACTTACTTAAAGACTGTAGAGGTAGGGGTAATAGCTTTTAATATATAATATTAAGTATTATTAAGGCTTTACTAGTAGTACTTATAGGAGTTTATATAGCTATATATTAGCTATTCCCCTATTTAACCTCTTATAACTATTACTAAAGGGACTCTAGTACTATTATTAAGTTAGGTTATAATAACTTATCTTAAGGTTTTATAATATTCTTATTAACTATCTTACTAACTAATAGGGAGTAGCGCTCTACTTATTATTATTATTATAGTAATAAGCTTAAATATATAAGGAGTTAAACCTAAGTTTATTTAATAATAAATTATTATAATATTATTTATTTAAGCTAGAGAGGAAAAGGAGAAGTTTTCCTCTCTAATAGAGATTTTATTAATTTATAAGGGATTACTAAGTAAGCCCTAGGTAAGCCCTAGGTAGCTCTCTAGGCGGTAAGCCTAGGTAGAAGCCTAGGTAGGCTTAACCTAGGCGTAGCCCGTAATAAAGCTAAGCGGTTTATTATATACCCTATAGAGTAGCCCTTCCTTAAGTAGGTTCTCTATACTATTAAGGTAGAGGTAGCCTAGGCCCCTTAGGGGAATATTAATAAGTATAGCTTATATTAACTACTTTAATATAGAGAGAGCGTTACTAATAATAGTATAGCTACTAGTAGATAAAGTAGTAATAGAGGTACTATTAGTAGTATAGGTAGTATATAAGAGGATAAGTTAATAGTTCTATAGTTTAAATAATTAAAAACTATATTATTATTAATATAAAGTTAAAGATCGTGAGGCTATCTAGTAGGGTATATATAAGTATAGCTATAGTTAGGAAAGGATCACGTGACTAAAGGCTATATATTATTAGGAGGCGCGGAGTTAGAAGGTCTATTGCACTTAAGTAGGTAAAATCACTATGCAGTGGCTAGAGGCTATCTAGGTATTATTATTATTAATAGTTAATAAGGGCGAGCTAGAGTAGATCTAACCCTTAAGGTATAATATTTAACTAAGGATCGCTTAAAGCGCTATATTATAGTTACTATAGAGAGGGTTTACTAGGGGAGAGGTAGTAGTTATATTAAATTTAAAACGCTAGAATAAGGCTTTATTAACATTCCTTACCTTATTATACTCTTTAGTAATAATAGTAATATTATATTAAGCTTAGTTATACTCTTTTTAATAGAATTTAAATATAATAAACTACTTGGTAATATTAGTAGGAGTCTAGGTATTATCTAAATATTTCTAAAGCTCTTAGTTCTTATATTCTAAATAGAGAGTAGTATTATAAAGTATATAAAGATTATTACTTATAGTGATATATTTAATATATAAAGCTTAAGACTTGATATCTTAAGGAGCTCTCTTTATAAGCTAATTTTAAATCTAGATAAGAGTTAAGTTAGAATTATTTTAAAATAACTATATTATATTATTAAGAGTAAGAATAACTTTCTAAGTTTTATTTAAGTAATTATAATTAATAAGGAGGAGGTTAGGAAACTTCTATAATACCTTCCGTTAGGAAAGTTAATCTTTACCTTTTAGGAAGTTAGGCCTGCCTAAGAAAAAGAACTCTCTTATTACTATTAAACCCCTATATATTAAAAGCTTAAATCTAATTAGTCTTTTAAAGAATTAAGCTAATTTATCCTAAGTATAGATAAATATAGGTTTATATAGCTTAGTTTAATTTATATTACTCTTATTAGCCTTTATTAGCTCTTATTAGCTCTTATTAGCTCTTATTAGCTCTTATTAGCTCTTCTTAGCTCTTATTAGCTCTTATTAGCTCTTATTAGCTCTTATTAGCTCGTATTAGCTCGTATTAGCTCGTACTAGCTCTTATTAGCTCTTTATTAATAGGCTTTATATATATAGTTAGGCTCTAGCTAGTAGCTAGTAGGAATAGGTACTTATAAGTATATTTATACCTTTATTTTAAGGTTAAATAGAGTTAGCTATAGCTAGACTTAGTAAATAAAACTTTAAAATATAATATAAAATAGTTATTAAGGATTACTTATAGTAATATAATTATTAAGGATTACCTTTAATCTTTAAAAGATCTCCTTATTTATTTTCTTTATAAGGTACCTATAGATTTTAAGTAATATATAAGCTATAAAAATAAATAGCTATTCCATACTATAGCTTATAATATACTTACTTTCTACTTTTCATTATCTCTTTTAGTATATATAGCTTAAATAAGAGTAGGAGATATATAAAAAACTATATATTAAGTAGAGAGCATTATATAAAGAGTATATTATACTATTTACTTATCTAGTAATTATCCCTATTATAAATCCTAATAAAGAGATCTATTTCTTTAAGTAAATAATAAGCACTTACTAGTATATTTATACCCTTATTAAGGTTAAATAGAGTTAGCTATAACTAGACTTAGTAAGTAAAACCGCAAAATATAGTATAAAGCCCTTATTATTAAGAACTACCTTTAAGCTTTCTAAGACCTACTTACTTATCTTCTTTATAAAATACTTATAGATTTTAAATAATATATAAGCTAGCCCTTGTTATTAACTTAGAGCTTAAAGTTATTACTAGAGATATATAGCTTAAGTAGATTTAGCCTACTAATACTATCTTTTTATTAAAATACCTATACATTCTAAGTAGTATATAAGCTATAAAAATAAAACGCTACTTATTAGTATAGCTTATGATATAATTACCTGCTATCCCCCTTTATCTCTCTTAGTATATATAGGTCTAATAAAAGCAAGAAATATATAGAAAACTATATATTAAAAAGAGAGTATTATATAAGGAGATCACTATATTATTTGCTTATTTAGTAATTATCCCTATTATATATCCTAATAAGAAAGTCTATTTCTTTAAGTAAATAATAGATACGTACTAGTATATTTATACCTTTATTATTATTAAATAGAAATAGCTATAACTAGACTTAAGAAATAAAAACTTAGAATATAGCATAAGGCTCTTATTATTAAGGACTACTTTTAAGCTTTCTAAGACCTACTTATATATCTTTTTTATAAGGTACTTATAGATTTTAAATAGTATATAAGCTAGCTCTTATTATTAAATTAGATCTGAAAGCTATCCCTAGAGATATATAGCTTAAGTAGATATAACTTGTTAATATTACCTCTTTCTAGAATACCTATAGATTCTAAGTAATATATAAGCTATAAAAATAAAAAGCTTTTAACTAGTATAGCTTATAATATACTTATCTTCTATTTCTCTTTATCTCCCTTAGTATATATAGCTTTAATAAGAGCAGGAGGTAAATAAAAGACTATATATTAAGAAGAGAGTATTATATAAGGAGACTACTATACTACTTAATTATTTAGTAATTATCCCTATAATAAATACTAATAAGAAAGTTTATTTCTTTAAATATAACTTACTAGTACTACTTCTCTATAAGGTACTTATAGATTCTAAGTAGTATATAAGCTATAAAAATAAAAAGATACTTATTAATATAGCTTATAATATACTTACTTCTTATCTCTTATTATCTCTATTAGTATATATACTTCTAATAAGTATAGGAGCTAGTAGCTAGTAGGAATAAGTACTTATTAGTATATTTATACCCTTATTAAAGTTAGATAGAGTTAGCTATAACTAGACGTAGTAGATACAACTTTAAAATATAATATAAAGTAGTTATTAAAAATTACTTTTAATGAGGTAGTTATTAAAGACTACTTTTAATGAGGTAGTTATTAAAAACTACTCTTAATTTTTAAAGGATCTCCTTACTTATCTTTTTTATAAGATACCTGTAGATTTTAAGTAATATATAAGCTATAAAAAATAAATAACTACTTCTTAGTATAGCTTATAATATATTTACCTCTTATCCCTTCTTATTTCTCTTAATATATATACTTCTAATAAGAGCAGGAGGTATATAAAAGATAGTATATTAAGAATAGACTACTATATAAAGAGATTTTCATACTATTTATATATATTAAATATTAGATATTATAATTGATATCCTATTAGAAAAGCTAATAGCTAGCGCTCCTTAATATAGAGAATAGAATATATAATATTACTAATTAGATTTATTCTACTTATAGCGTAACCTTACTAATAGAAGTGTTCTCCTTAGAGCTGGCTATGGCTAGCGCTCCCTAGTTTAGTAATAGCTCTCTAGGCTAAGCTCTTATATTTCTCTATATTAAGGTTTATAAATAAGCTTTTAATAAGCTACTCTTTTATAAGCTTATTTAAGTTATAAACCTTTAGGTCCTTATATAGTAGGATATTATAATTAAGTAATATAATATAATAGTATTATAGGGCCTTAATATTGAGTTCGGAATTACGCTGCAGCCCCTTCGTAAAAAGACTATAATAAATTTACCTAGTTTATAAGTATAATTTAGGAAATATTATATAGGTATTTTAACCTATACTCTTTACTAGTTAAGGAAAATAATATAAGAACCCTATATATTCCTACTACTTATAAGTAAACCCTTATATAAAGTCGGACGCGCGCTATACTAGGGCTAATTATATTAGAGCTAAATAAGCTACTAAGGCTCTTATAATAACGCTCTCGCTAAACCTTCTAGTAAGGTAAAAGCTATTATATAAGATAACTCCTTAATTTAAAAGGTTAACCTTCTAGTAAGATATTAAAAATAAAGATTATTATATAAGAGGTAACTCCTTAACTAAAGAGGTCTTTCCTAAGAGGTTCTTATAGCTAGAAGTATAAGAAGCTTAATTATTATAAGTAGGGCCTTATACCTCTCCCTCTTCTTTATCCTTATCCTTTAACTATATTAATACTAAACCCTATATATAAATATACTAAGCCTAAGCGAGGTATACCTTTTAATATAAATAATATAGAGGGGGTTATTAGAGAGTTTAGCCTTAATATAATTAATAAAACCCGCTCCTTTATTAACTACTCTACTATATATAGAGAGCGTATTATTAATATAGCCCTTAAGAGGGCTTACCTTAATACCCCTACAGGGGACTCTATAAGGCGCGATAGCATTAGAGCTAAGTAAGCAAACTTAGCAGCGGAAGTTCAAGTTCGGCGGGTCGTTACGCACCCTATAGAGTAGCCCTTCTTCGAGCAGGTCCTCCGCATTACTAAGGCAGAGGCAGCCCAGGTAGCCTAGGCCTATTAGGGGTCGGTAAGTACAGCTTGCGCCGAATAGAGAGAGCGTTACTAACAATAGCATAGTAAAGATAATAACGACTTCTAGCGGACGAAGCGGTAATAGAGGCGGTATTTGACGGCAGCGCGGGTAGTGCGCGAGAGGAAAAGTTAATAGTTTCGTAGTCTACCCGTACTTAAATAATTAAAAACCACGTTATTATAAATATAAAGTTAAAGATCGTGAGGCTATTAATAGGTATATATAAGTATAGCTATAGTTAGGAAAGGATTACGTGACCGAAGGCTATATATTATTAGGAGGCGCGGAGTTAGAAGGTCTATTGCACTTAAGCAGGTAAAATCACTATGCAGTGGCTAGAGGCCCAGGGCCTTAATATAAAGCTCTAGGAGCTTTCTAGTATTAAGTATAAGTATAATTATAGCCTTATAACTATAGCTAGCTAGTTATAACTTATTTAATATATTAGTAATAAGGTTAAGGGGGTATATTAATTAATTCTAAGTTAACTAAGATATAGATTAGTTAGCTTAGCGCTTAATTAAATACTATACTTATATTAGTTAATTAATATAATAGGGATAATAATTAATCAAGATATTATACTTCTATCTCTAGAGAATTAATAATTAGATATAGAATAGTATTATAAATAGGAAATAAGTAAAGATTAATATATTTTAATTATATTATATTAAGTAGATTCTATGTTAAAGAAGGAAAAAGTGTTATTATAGCCTAGTATAGCTCTAGAAGGCTAAAGGCTTGCCTAGAGATTATATAACTTAGCGGTCACGTGACTTAAAATTTAGGTAGGTCTAGCCTAGCGCTATAGTCTATAACTAGAAGTAGATTTTATATCTTCTATATCTCTAGCCTATTTAGAGTCTAAAAATTTAACAATAATAATAATAATAATAATAAAACTAGTATTATTAGAGGAAAAAAGAGCTTAAAAGTTAGCTTAATTATAATTAGTAAAGCCAGCGTTATACTAGCCTAGTTAGGCTTAGTTTAGTGTAGTGCTATGCTTTTTCTGTCTTTTTGCGCTAATGTAAAAGCACTGCTTTTTTGGGCCAGGTTCTTACCTGCCCTGGGCTTGTCGATAAACGATCAGGTGCCGCCAATAATGGAATAGGAATGATGGGCTTCCAATTGTTTGTGCACCTCGCGCCAGCTTCAGCATTTGCGTCGTTGGGGATCGTCCAAAACCCACCGAACTATTCTATTCTGGAGCGCAGTCGCGATCTCGGAACGAGATTGCTGCCTCCAGACATCTCTCAATCTTGTACGCCTATTACTTCGTCGCCTTAGGAACAGAACAAACAAATACCCTGGTGACTTTTCCAACGTCTGCCTTGCTTGGTTGCGCAATTCAAAGCGTTCCTAGCAACTTCATCAGTAGCCACAAGTTACCCTCCGGCTCCCCCCCCGACACAAGCCTGGCTGCCTTGCCTCAGCTACATCTCTAGGAAGGTAAAGGCTCTTCTTTTCCTTGCACTAGAGCTTCGTCGCAATCAGAGACGTTGTGGCTGACAATTGGTTGCATTGGCAGATTGCTTTTCCATCGTCGTGTCGTGTCCGTGTTTCGGCTTCCAGCTGCTGTCGATCGCCTGCCTCCCCCATCCTCACCGGGCCAAATCAGCCTCGTCCTTCTCATCAGCTGCAGCTGCCTCTAGGCTAGGTATCGGCAGCTACATGAAATTGGGCAATACCGCCGCCACTGGCATTTTCGGCATTTGAGGGCGCTTCTCGATAGAATACACGTACAGACCTGATACGGTCGTCTACGCAAACAGGATGTCAGCGCGACCCACGACGCCAATGTCGCCCAAGAATGCCAAGGTCAAGTCGCCGGTTCCTGGCACTCCTGTCTTCGGGTGTGGTTCGTATCTCTCCAAAGGCTTCTGGATGGATTTCATCCTAGTTGATTGTGCTAAAGACTAACTGATACCAGAGCATGTCCAGAAGTTGTTTTCTCAGTCCCAGGACGCTATAAATTCCTCAGTCTACCACTACAAGATGATTCTGAAAAACATCTTTGAGGGAACACCCATCGTTCCTCAGACATCCAAGAATTCTGATGGACTGGTCACGACTTCCCTCACATCCAACTATCTTTGCCTGCAGTGCTCCACCATTGTCAACGAGGACGATCGTCTGAAGCACGGCACAAAGAAACAACACCGCTTCTGTATGTAGCGAACACATCCCAAACATGTCATAATTGCTGACAAGACCAGACGTTGATTCTCGAAGCGGCACCCTCTACTGCCAAATCTGTGATGATCTCGTCTGGGATCCCACCCTCGAAGAGTTGCGCGTACGGAAGATGGGCACGGGAACCTTCTCAAGTAAGTTGGATTCAGAAGAACTCCAGAGCTACCAGTCTTCGAATGACTGTGGCGTTTACACTGGAACTTTCATTGACTTGTCTCGTAGACCGCAAGAGGAAGCATGATGAAATGTTCTCAGACAGCATAAAAGACAACCCCCTCTACATCTCCACCAACACAACCACAGCATCCTGCAAAGCAAATGGCCTGCGCGGAATATATAACGCTGGAGCAACCTGCTACCAGAATGTTGTGCTGCAGAGCTTTCTTCACAACCCATTGCTGCGCAACTTCTATCTAAGCGATGGACACCAGAGTAACGATTGTAGTCTTCAAAACTGCCTTAGCTGCGCCATGGATGACATGTTCCAGGACTTCTATGCCGTCGAGAATACTAACGGATTCACAGCGGCTAGCATCCTCTCTGGTTTCTGGATTTCGGAGAAGAAGGCGTTTGAGAATCTTGTCACTACTAAGGAGCAAGACGCCCATGAGTTCTTTCAGTTCCTTGCCGAGGAGCTCCACGAGCGTAACGGGGATGGCAAGAGGCCGGAGACGGGTAGTGAACACACCTGCAACTGCATCATCCACCAGACGTTCTATGGCAAGCTCCAGAGCTCAACAACTTGTCAAAATTGCAGTGGAGTAACAAATGCCGTGCAATCGTTCCTCGACCTTAGTCTAGGACTGGAGAACCTGGGACAGAAGAGGAAAAAGAGCGGTCAAAAAGTTTCGAGCTTGACTCTCCAAGAGTGTCTGGACGAGGAGTACGTCAAGTACGACAAGTGCGAGTACCGTTGCCACAACTGCAACGGGATGCAGCAAGCACGGAGAAACACCAGTATCAAGCGCCTGCCCAATGTGCTCGCTATTCAGCTGAAGGTTTGTGTGGCCTAGGAGAGCGATTGAGGGTTCCGCTAATTGGTGGCAGCGTTTCGAGTACAAGCAAGGACGGCACGACAGGGCGTCAAAGATCGACACCGTGGTCAACTTCCCTCTGCAGCTGAACATGCTGCCATACACCAGCAGAGGAAGAGGGACGGAAGTGAAGGATTCCTTCGAGCTAAGCAGGTCTTGCACCTATGACCTCCTGAGTGTCGTTGTCCACGTCGGTGAGATCGACACAGGTGAGTAACGAACCACGACCAGCGAAGCGAGCATGCCATGTAGTACTGACCAATCTCACAAGGACATTACGTATCATACTGCAGGGTTGGCGATCAGGTAAGCGGTTACTCCTCAAGTAGTCAAAGGCATCGGCTAAATCTGCTGCAGTGGTTCAAGTTCAACGACCACAAGGTTGAGATGGCATCCAAGTCAGACGTCCTCAGCGCCCAACCTTACCTACTCTTCTACATAGTCCGCTCCCTTTCTTAAGTGTCCGGAGAGAGAAAAGACACGTCTTACGCCAAGCCAAGCACGTAATGAATGATGTCGCAACAAAGGCATCAGCAGGTGAATCAATTGAGAAAGGGGCATGGTGTTGGGAAGCATTTGCCGGCGTTGGAAAGAAACTCGTCTTGCATCGTCTTTGGGTTTGGGCAGAACCGCACTGGATGGCAGGCATTGGCACCTTGACCCTGGTGATCAAGGAAAGCCATTTTGTATATAAGGCGATAAATTAGCGAAAGTGTTACTAGCTTCTAAAATATCGGCGCTATCCAGTCAGCTCGCCGCCTCCCGCCAGCTCCAGTCTTCGCATTCAAAGTTGGCGTAGCAATAGAACTCATTGCTCAAGCCTCTGGCATGCTTCGGTTCGAAAGTTGTCGTCTTTACGCCGAGAGCCTTGTATACCTTGGTGACAAGAGATTCCATCCTCTCACCAGTGCAGACAATGACGCGACCCTTGGAGACAGCGTCTGGCTTAATCATCCAGCGCACCGTCATGGCGGCTATATTGCTGTCAACACTCGCGATATCTCGAGAAACGGTTTCACGAGCTTACCCTTCGTCTGGCAGTCCTCGCTGAGGAAAGGCGGGTCGCATACAATGCGGTCGAATGCGCCCTTGAGCTCGGCTGGATCACGACCGTCAGTAACCTATTGACTCGCACCGTTGACACGCGAAGAAGAGGCGCTTTTGATGGCCTACCTGGGAGCTTGAACGGCTGCTGGAAGTCGTAGAAATAGAATTCAGCGAAGACCTTGAAGCGCATGTCATGCTCAAGCAGCGTCACCTTCGGCCTTCCCAGGCTTTGAGGACGGTCATTCTGCTTGACATCAGTCGTGCCCACACTAATGAGATGCTCAAAGGAGAAGGAACAAGAATAAGGAAACAGGGTTCACGTGCCAACAGATTGCGTAACGCGATAAACACACTCGGCGCAGACACGACACCAATAGTCGTCCCCTCGTCGGCACCATCGAGAAGTTGACCAGCGATCAACTTGGCCGTCTCGTCCGAGTACTACGCGAAGAAAACTGTAAGTTATGTCCTCAAAAATCCAATGAGCATCAATCTGCGCGGACCCAAAACTGTGATTCGTTCCAATCCTCCGTAAAGACATCTATGGACAGAGAACCAGCGCCCGTCGCGTTGGCCTCGGCCGCGGCCTGAAGCTGTTCGAACTTCTCTTGGTGAGCATCCTTCTCGGCGTTGAACTCAGCAAGAGCCGCTAGCGCATGGGAGGAAAGGACGCTAAGAGAGTGTCAGATAATTATGATCTTTTTGTGAGGATTTGCGGCGTTTGCTTGGTGGGGTCACACTAGTTTACCAAAGAAATTGCAGACTTTTGACCAGTGACTTACAGAGGCTCGTCGTCGCTATCAGAGTTCGTCATGTTGAAGCTTGCTGCCCAACTCGTATGTCGACTGGGGAACGGCTTGGCTTGGCGCTGCTGTAGCGATTGGTGGACGGTGAAGTTGTGACTGAAAACTTTAGATTGGTGGATGTTGATGAGTCTGAGTAAAGGGACCCATTTAGAAGCATTGAGATCCAGCAGCGAATCAGCGAGCACCGCACTGATTTGGTTTCTTTTCAACAATAAAGACCTCAGAAAACCCCCTCAGACACTTCTCACGTTTCTGCAGCACATGCAAATCTGTACATGGATTTCCTTGACTTTTGCATTGTAACCTGGCTTACTACTATATACACTCTAAACGACTTGCTGGCCCAAAATCATCCCCTATTACAGATGGAACCAAACTTACTGGTCGTCGAGAACGTGCAAATACTTGCGCTCCTCCCTTTTTTCCTTCTCGGTTGCTGGCGGAAGGTCGTAGAAGTTGCCGCTGCGGAATCCTTGCTGCAGGGGCATTAGAAAGCGAAGCTTTACAATGAATTACAGGGAATCTTACCAGGTAGTGGTATGTGAACTTAGAAATGTCACCGGGCTCCATGCCGAGGTCCTCAAAGGTCTTGGCCGTCTCGTCAATTTCCTGGTCGATGAACTCACGCTCGATCTCATCGGCAGACATGACATCCCACCAGAGGAACTTATTCAGGAGACTGGCAACGGGCTGGAGGATTTGCTTAGGGACATTGATATGGCGGCGCTTCTTGAAGATTTCGCGGTCAACGAACTCGGCAATTTCAGCTGTAGAGTAGTTCTTGGGTCCGTAAAGCTCGAAGGTCTGGCCTGCTGTGCTATCATCGTAGAGCATCAGCTCAAGAGCCTGGCCGACATCGATAGACTGTGACTGTTAGCTAGGCTGTACAAGTTCCTGATCTGCAAGCCCTGCATGTAGCCGTTGCCAGTAATTGGACATACGTGAACAGGCCAGTATCTCTCCTGCATGTTGTTGGCTGTGAAGAGATTCATGACGCTAGCAAGCTTGAGGAGAAGCTGGTCCTCGAAGCCGAATATGGGTGCCGGCCTGACAATGGTGGTCTCGGGAAAGATGCTCCTCGCGACCTGCTCTCCGCGGGCCTGTATGGGTTGGTTAGCTCAATGTCTGTAGTACGCCCATTTTGTGTCTGACCTTGGTGCGGTAGAACTCAGAGGGAGAGTCGAGGTTTGCGCTGTGACTGGACATGTGGATGAAGCGGTCGACATCATATTTGGCCACAGCCTCGGCTATCCGCTGAGTTCCCTCGACGTGAACATCTTCCAGGGAGAAGTTCCTGTGCGGATTCTTAGCTGCGGTTTGCCCTTCCGTTTTTCTGCGTAACCTACTTGGTAGGATAGTTTCGACCAACTAGATTATAGACGACATCTGAGTGTCTAACACTCTCCTCAATCGACTGCGTGTTGTGGAGATCATACTCCTATCGTCAAGTTTAGTTATCGATAACTGTTTTCCTTGACTGTGTAGGAAACGTACAATGAAAACCACACGGCCGAGGTCACCGGCAACCTTCAGATGGCGCTTGGCCATCTCCTCGCGAAAAGGAATAACGACAGTGCATCCCTGGCGAGCTATGGCGCATAGTCAGAATTGCCGCAAGGAGTCAATGTACGCAGGTCCGTACCAAGTCTGTTCACGATATACCGTCCAACCTGGCCCGTTGCGCCAAATACCGTCGCAGTGTGTCCTGTAGTTCGCTCTTAGACTGGCTTCGTGGTCGAGGGACGTAACGCATACCACCGAGGGAGTGTCTAAGAAGAGATACAAGTCAGTCAAGAGCTTGGCCGTTGCATTCGAGTGGGATGCCTACCTTCCACCCTGTGTTCGCAGGATTGGCTTGCCGGTGCGGGTAATGGCAACATCGGAGATGGGCTGCCTTCGCAGAACATTGTGCGCAGCCTTCTTGGTCGACCGCGCGGCGGTCGCAAAGGAGGCCATTTTTTATTATCAAGATCGCAGTGAATGAATGCGTGGCCTCCCAATTGACTGGCAATTGATTACCTAGATACAGTCGAAACCTCCAAGTCCCCGAGCTTGATCTAGAAGCCCAGAGGTAAAGTGATCGGGTCACGTGGAAGGCACGGACCGGCTTCGGTCACAGGATTCGGAAACCGACGATTGGCTGTTTGGCTCACATACCAGCTTAGGTAAGAACTACCAGGTTTAGATGCAGGCTGCACCTGGGCACGTACCAGATAGCTGACTGACCAGGCTGCTAGCTAGCCGCGTTATGTCCATCGTCCCTCCGCTCCGGAGCTTGCTTTCAGCATCACGCCCACACTATACCTACAACGAGACGAATTACGGGTCAGTCGATATCAACCAAAAATCGAAGCCCTAAGGAAACACATACTCTCTTCTCCACCCTCCGTGTCGATCACGAAGCTGTGATTTCGGTCGTCCGCCCCAATCGTGCTGTTCGGGCATTGGCCCTACGTCCACCCCACCAATCGGGCATCACCTCGAACCTCTACCAAGATGAACGTCGACAAAATTCCCGATTTCCTGGCGGAGCAGCGCGACGAGGCTCCTGAGGAGCTCCAGCATCTCGTCTTGGAGTTCGAGAACTATTGGGAGCGGAAGCTTTGGCACCAGCTCACCGATGCCCTTGTCCAGTTCTTTAGTCACCCCGGCAGCAAGCCCCAGCGGCTTCCCTTCTACAAGGTTTTTATTCTCAAGTTCGCAGATAAGATCAACCAGCTAAAGCTTGTGGATCTCGCTCTGAATGCCGCTACGGAATGCAACGGTAAGAATCACTGGGACGAAGAAGTTAGCATGGATTACTGACGAGGAGTGGTAGACGACGAGGAGCGCCTTACATTCCTGCAGGGTGTTGCAAAGAAGGTCGATAATGAGAACTCACAAGATGCGCTTGTATACGCATCGGTCGCCGTTGCCAGGGTAAAGCTGGACTTGGAGGATATGGACGGTGCCAGGAAGGATCTCGATTCGGCCGAAAGAATACTGGACGGTTTCGACTCGGTCGAGACGAGCGTCCACGCCGCGTTCTATGATGCGAATGCCAATTACTACCAGGTGAGAAAATATGAAGACCTCCTCACGATGAACATTGCTGATTTGATTCCAACGTAGCGCAAGATGGACTTCGCTGCCTACTACCGTAATGCCCTCCTCTACCTCGCTTGCATCGACATCAACTCTCTTACGGCTCAGGAGCGCCACAGACGGGCGCTGCACCTTAGCATCGCCGCGCTTGTTTCGGACACCATCTACAACTTCGGCGAGCTGCTTCTGCACCCCATTCTGGATGCTCTCAAAGACACCCAGGATTCGTGGTTCCGCGATCTGCTATTTGCCTTCAACCGCGGCGACCTTCAGGGCTTCGAGGCCCTCTCCGCCCGCATGCGGTCAAAGCCGCTTCTCAACGAGAACGCTGGCCACTTGCGCCAGAAGATATACCTGGCTGCCTTGACGGAGGCTGTGTTTCGCCGTCCGCCCCACGACCGCGCAATGTCTTTCCGCACGATTGCCCGTGAGACGAAGGTTCGCCCGGACGAGATTGAGCACCTGATCATGAAGGCGCTGAGCCTGGGTCTCTTGCGCGGTAACATTGACCAGGTGGACGAAGTGGCGCACATTACCTGGGTTCAGCCAAAGGTTCTGGACATGAAGCAGATCGCCAACATGCGTCAGCGGCTACTCGATTGGGACTCGCAGGTCAACCAGCTCGGAAACTGGATCGAGACAGCGGGCGGTGACGTGTGGGCTGCTTAGGCAAAACTGGGAAGTTATGGGCGAATGAAACCTGACTTCTGTAGTATTGGTCGGCGTAGGGGACCAGTTCACACCACTAGACTTTAAGAGGAAGAGAACCGGCCTTCACTTTGGGCCGAAATGACTATGATGACAGCATGCCACGGGCGCCTCACCATTTTATGTGATCCCTGAAGTCCACTTTGTGAATATCTTGTCACTTGTATCGTCCATCGCACTTGAACTGCAGTTGCCCCATCCTTAACCACGTCAATGCAGAGCGAAACTTATGAGTCTACATCTCCGTTTTCTTTGCCCGGGAGGAGGGCTGCCCGAGTACGATGACGGATCCCATCAGCCAAGCAGGCCACCATACACCCCAGATGATAACTGGTGTATACATGCCCCACACGTTCCATCCAAAAGCCGCCTCCTTGAGGACCTCGCCGATGCTCACGTTGAAGTATGTCGAAACCGAATAGAGGGCCGCGGTCGGTGACGCCAGCTGCAGGAAAGCAGCGCAAGCCCAGCGGACTGCAGAACTACGCGGCCAAGGCTGCATAAACGAGAGTGGGCTGGCCATCACACCAACCAGGAAAGCCAGGGAGAAGTTGAGGGTCGCCAGAGCAGAGAGGAACATTCCTAGGAGCAACAGGGAGAAGGACTTGACGAGCTGGTACTGCTGAACAGTAGGGTTATAGACCGAAGTCAGCAGAGACGATATCAAAAAGGGAAGGGCGCAGTTCGTGAGCGCGAGGGTTGTGTAGGCGCCAGATAGCATCTATCGAATCAGTCAGCGGGAACTTGGCTCATTCGAATCTTGTAAACTTACTTTGGCGGGCATGTGGTTAAAGATGTAAAGCGGCACAACGCCCAGAAATTGACAGATAACCACCAGGCCTAGAGGGAGGAAAAGATCGCGCTCGACCGCTCGAGTACGACGAATATCTGCCTTTTCCTCCGGGCTACTCTCGGCAGGCTCCTGCTTAAAGCTGGGATCGACGTCCGTCTTTGGAGCTGTGTCGGTCGCTAGGCTCTGCTCCTGATGACCACTCTTTACCCACAAAGAAATTGCCGTGATAGTAAAGCTTGCAGCTAGGATCATAGCGCTAGGCAGGTAGGTGCCAATGCTGACGAACCTCTCCTTGTGCATGAGTAGGTAGAAGAAGAAGCTCTGGTGGAGGTGCTCTAGGAGGTTGTTCAGACTGCGGAAAGTGCCTTCAACCGTACGACCCATGCCCATCTCATCATGCCAACCTTCTCCAAAAGGCTGTAAAGTGACGGCATCAACATGGTAAGGAATAAAGCTGCTGTGCGGGCCGGAGGCGTGACCCAGGCCCTGGTTCAGCATACCACGGAGCATAGTTCGCAGCCGGTCCTGGTACTTGTCCGAGTGCGACCACATCTCTTGAATGGCGGTTCCCATGCCCATCTGGCCACTGGCGATGTTAACAACCGAGTTGATGAGGTCAAGGTTCGGGAGCTGTCCGTTGACGCCATCGTAGATGATGTGGATTGATTCGAAGCGGTGCTCTAGGGGATAGTCGATTGCAATGGCTCCCTGCAGAGCACCAGACTTGAGAGGCAGCGAGCTCACGCGGGAAGAGTCGTGAGAGTCATGATAGGCGTCCACCCAGGCCTGAGTACCCGTCCTGCTGTCCGGAGGGATAACCAGGATAATATCTTTAGACCATAGCGACCACCGCTTGAAGTATCGCACCAGGCTCAAGGCCAGCGGAACACCGTTCTGGTTGAATTCGTCGTCGACCGTCTTCCAGGCTGCTACCAACACAATCGCCTCTGTCGCATCGCCGCGTGGGGCTTGGAGAATGGCGTAAATGTTCTCGCCAGAGTAGATGTCGCCAGCGGATTCGTACGTGTAGTTTTGGCGGCCGACTTTCAGACCGATGTTCTTCAGAATGCCTTCTAGTTTGTCGTTGATTCTGCAGACACGGTGTGTTAGCTCATGGACAAGTTCCGCCCTGCCGAATCTGCCTACTCGTAATTGGGCTTGTCCTTGACCGATTTAACCTCGTGCTTATAGGCTCGTAAGACGTTCTGGTCGCTTCCTCCGAAATAGGTGTGGACTTGACCCGGCAGCAGCGCATTTTCGGAAATATAGGTTCTTCGGGAGTAGTCGTTAAGCGGGAGTAGAAAGAGCCATGCAATGCCGCCGAGGATGCAAGCTAGGGAAATGTAGGGCGGGAGCTTTAGTATACGTGGATCGCGTCGCAACGAGAGGGCCGAAGCTGCGAAGACCGTGTCAGAGCTGTACGATGCGAGACACCTAACGCAAGTTCATACTAACATATTAGACGAGACATAGCGGGTGTTGTTCTGCGGCAGCTTCGAGAAGCTGCACAATGGAACGTTCAAGTTGGTTTGTACCCACGGTGACTTCTTTGGAGGACAGCCGTCATCTTCCAGAGACTGTTCGTGGATGAAAATGATTCCCTACCTCAGCTCCCTGTCAGACAGGTATGGTACCGGAGGTATACCCCAGAAGTGAGGTTCCAGATATTCAGTTATCCGAGCGTGTCGCTTTCGCTCGAAACCCCTGACATGAGAGCCCTCCGAACCCCAGTTTCATCTACCTCACCCAATTTGTCAAGCCCACCTGAAAGCTCTTATTCACAACCCTGCTGTTCAATCTCCAACCAAGCTTCTTAGTTTGATCCATCCTCTTTCTTGTTGATTAATCATATAGAGGCAAAATCGTGGTAATCGAGTCAAGATTCAATAGGAAAGCCAGGTGGACTGTCTATTCTATGGCCTTTTATTCTTTGCCACTGCAATTTACGCAAGTAAGAGCTCCATCTCCCGATATTCCAATTCTAGACGCATTGCCGTCGACTGGATGCAGCTCAATAAACAGACGGAATGCTGCCCGGCATTGTGCACTCGAGAACAGAAAGAGAGAAGCGTTCCAATGCTTGGCCCTTCCCTACCCAATGATGCCCCTTTTTTGGCCCAAGGTGTGACTCCAAACTCCGACCCGATGCAACCACCAACTTCTGCTTCGCATCAACTTATCATGCAGAGTGCATTTTCCAGTTCAAGGCCCCAATCTCTGCGTGCTGCCGACAAGGGCAATCGGCGCGCTTCCGCTGGAGCCATTGGACGGCAAGACGCCAAATCGGCCGTATGTTTTCTGGTCTACGCTCACATAGTGAGGCAGACGTGCAAGAAGGTTCAGTTTCGACTCAACCCAACGCAGGGCCTTCTCAGGAGGACTGAGGAATTTAAGGTATCCAAGACCAACTACGAGTACACGAGTTAGCGTAGCAGGGGCTAGGTGTCAGTGGTTGCCTACAGAGATATCCAACTAGTAGACCACACAAGTGACCCAGAAGACTGGTGCCGGGTACGAGAGCAGTGACAACCAGACTAAGAATCAAGGGGGTCGTCCACGTAGGGATCGAGTGCGTCGCGATGGTCAAATAAGGATTCGTCTTGTACGTTCGGATCGCCTCGATACCAAGGAGCAAGAACACCCAGATACTGTGACCGAAAAAAAAGAAGAAAAAATAATCAGTTCTGAACCGGTCTCGCAGAGGCCATGTTCTTCTTACCTAGCACCCATGACAGCAATGTTGCCCTTGAAGAGAAATCTCTCGATCAAGACGTAAACAACGGCCGGAATCGTTGAGAGGGCTATTCAACTTCAGTCTTGCGTGGCGGCCTTGGGGTATTTAGGGATTCTCGTACGTCCAATGAAGAGGGCTATGGAAGTAAGGGTGCCGAACTCCGCTTCGAATCGCTCCAGTAACGGCGTGAGCGCCAGCAGGTTGAGCACCACGTGTATAAAATTGACGTGAACGAAGGGGTATGTATTCATTCGATAAGCTGTAATAAAGCATACAATGTCAGCAGTCGAGTCTTGTCAAGTCTTGCAGAGGGATACCAGGGAGAGCGGGCTCACAAGAGGTGAACGAGAGATGATCCGGAATCAGAGAGCCCCATTGCTTCACATCCCACGCTGTTTGCAAACCAGCAGCCCATGCAGTCAAGATGATGAGCACTATGATTCGCGTGAACAGCGGGAGTCGAAATATGTAGGAGCGCGCCCGAAGGGTGCTCACGGTCGTGACATTGGAGGCCATAGCGCCGCCCTCCCCGAGTCTGGCGGAGCAGTTAGCTGCGCGCGGTGTGTTGGAAATTCTGCGGGTGGAATCGATTCGATGCAGGATCGTCCTGTGGTCAGTTCGGAAGACAGAGGGCTTTCTTGGGTCG
Source organism: Colletotrichum ledebouriae (assembly GCA_036785755.1). Lineage (NCBI taxonomy): Eukaryota > Fungi > Ascomycota > Sordariomycetes > Glomerellales > Glomerellaceae > Colletotrichum > Colletotrichum ledebouriae. Next base: position 6,767 of record JAVHLU010000863.1, on the reverse strand, counting down.
CGACCAAGCGTGCGCTCGTGTCTGACAACCGAGTCAAGGAATCTGGAGACGCTGTCGCCTGCTCGGTTGTCCTCGGACCTCTTCGGACGATCGCCCAGAAATCGATAAGCATTCGACCCGGATTGTTCAGCCGACATTCTTATCAGCACGTGACCCGCGTCTCTTAGTCATGCAAGGATTCCTCTCTCAGCACATCAAAGCCTACGCAGAAATAATAGTTTGATGGTATCATTGACTTCACTTCAGGAATCAGTGACGATGTTTGAACGTTTGTAATTTATACAGACTAGCAAAGCATTGGCCATAACATAGAAACAAATTCCCGGAGGTATGATTGCCCAACCATAAAAAAAGGGCACGACGCGGCCATCGACTTCAGCTATACCGACCTACATCCCAGGACATGCCAAAAGGAAAAATACGCCTACATCGCCCAATTCACATAACAAGTTCATTGCACCGGCTGAACTTTCCCTAATTATGACTTGGCAGCGGCGGCCTTGGCCATAGTGTTGAGAGCGGAACCGTTCTTGAACCATTCAATCTGAGGAGCATTGAAAGTGTGGGAAAGCTTCACTTCGAAGTCGGCGCTGCCGTCGGCGGGGTGCACAACCATGGTCATGGGCTTGCCAACCTCAAGCTCGGTGGCGAGGATGTCGACCTTGTCATCGGGGCGGATCTTGTCGTAGTCGGCAGGGTCGGAGAAGGTGAGGGGAAGCATACCCTGCTTCTTCAAGTTGGTCTCGTGGATACGAGCGAAGGAGCGGGTAATGATGGCAAGACCACCGAGGTGGCGGGGCTCGAGAGCAGCGTGCTCACGAGAAGAGCCCTCACCATAGTTCCAATCGCCAATGACAACCCACTTGATGCCCTTGGCCTTGTAGTCACGGGCGACGGCGGGGACAGCATCGAACTCGCCAGTGATGTAGTTCTTGACCTTGTTAGCCTCACCATTGGCCTCGTTGATGGCACCGATGAGCATGTTGTTGGAGATGTTGTCCAAGTGGCCACGGTACTTCAACCAGGGACCAGCCATGGAGATGTGGTCAGTGGTGGTCTTGCCCTTAGCCTTGATCAGGATAGGGATGTTCTTGACGTCCTTGCCATCCCAAGGCTGGAAAGGGGATAGAATCTGAAGGCGGTCGGAGCTGGGAGAGACCTGGACGGTGACGGAGCTGCGGTCGGCAGGAGGGGCCTGGTAGGTGTTCTGGCCGGCGTCGTATCCACGCTGGGGGAGACCATCGCCAGTGGGAGGCTTCAACATGAACTCGTTGCCGTCCTTGTCCTTGAGCTTGTCGGTGAGGGGGTTGAAGTGGAGGCTGCCGGCGACGGTCATGGCGACGACCAGATCGGGGGAGGCAACGAAGGAGTGTGTGGCGGGGTTGCCGTCGTTACGGCCGGTAAAGTTGCGGTTGTAGGATGAGATAATGGAGTTAGGAGTGCCCTTCTTAACGTCCTGGCGATCCCATTGACCAATGCAAGGACCGCAAGCGTTGGCAAGGACAATACCGCCGTACTCCTCAAAGGTCTGGAGCTGACCATCGCGGGCGATAGTTGCGCGAATTTGCTCGGAACCAGGAGTGATTGTGAAGATGGTCTTGGACTTGAGGCCGTGGTCGAGGGCGTCACGGGCAATAGAGGCACCACGGGACATGTCCTCATACGAGGAGTTTGTGCAGGAGCCGATCAAACCAACCTTGAGCTCCTCAGGCCAGTTGTTGGCCTTGACAGCGTCGCTAAACTTGGAAATGGGAGTGGCCAAATCGGGGGTGAAGGGACCGTTAATGTGGGGCTCGAGCTCGGAAAGATTAATCTCGATAAGCTGGTCGTACTCGACGCCCTCGTCTTCGCGGAGTTCCTTGGCATAAGTCTTGGCAAAGTCGCCAATATCGGCACGCTTGGTGGCGTTCAGGTAGTCGTGCATACGGCTGTTGAATGGGAACAGAGAGGTGGTGGCACCGATCTCAGCACCCATGTTGCAGATGGTACCCATACCTGTGGCAGAGATTTGGTTGACACCAGGACCGTGGTACTCGACAATGGCACCAGTACCACCCTTGACGGTAAGGATACCGGCGACCTTGAGGATAACGTCTATAACGAATTAATACTCATTTTAAATGGTAATGTTCCTTGCGTGGTCAACTTACCCTTAGGAGTAACCCAGGGGTTGAGCTTTCCGGTGAGCTTGACACCAATGACCTTGGGGGCCTTAAGCTCCCAAGGAAGGTTGGCCATGACATCCACGGCATCAGCACCACCAACACCGATGGCGCACATGCCGAGACCGCCAGCATTTGGGGTGTGGGAGTCAGTTCCGATCAGCAGACCACCGGGGAAGGCGTAGTTCTCGAGAACGATCTGGTGGATGATACCAGAGCCTGGCTTCCAGAAACCGATGTTGTACTTGGCGCAAGCAGAAGCCAGGAAGTCGTAGACCTCCTTGTTAATACCGACAGCGCGGGCAAGATCCTTCTCGCCACCAATTTGGGCCTCAATCAAGTGATCGCAGTGAACAGTGGTGGGGTTCGCGACGGCGGGCATGCCAGCGGACATGAACTGCAGGATAGCCATTTGGGCGGTGGCATCCTGGCAAGCAACGCGGTCAGGGCGAAGCTTCAGGTAGGAGACACCACGCTCGATCTCTTGTCCATGGGGATCATCCAAATGGGAGTAGAGAATCTTCTCAGCGTATGCGAGAGGGCGGTTGAGACGCTGGCGAACAACGTTGAGGTTCTCAGACATCTTCTTGTAGTTGATGAAGTTGTTCTCCTCGTGGATGTTTTGCCTGACCTGTTTCCAGCGAGTCAGCCTCAAGAATCCGTAGCACGTGAGAACGTTTCAATTGCAGCCATCGCAGTCGCTGCACTGCGATTCGCCGTCGCAGACAGTTCGTTCAATGCAAAATAACCGTAGGATATCACCGCCAGCAGCGAGCACAGTTGACAGGAGGGCGAAAGGTCAAGCGCGGGATTTCGAAGGTTCCGTACAATCAATACTGCCGTCAAGGCCAGCATGTTCAAGAGCAACTCGAATGACGCCGCCCACCAGCCAGTCATGATGCATGCAATACGAAAGCGGCAACGATTGGCACCAAAAAGGGCGTGTTAGAGGGGGGAAATTTCTTACCTTGCGGTCAAGCGGAGAATCAGGAACGGTTGCCATCCGGCGCAGTCCCAGGCTGGCCGCGGTGCGACTCCGGGCAACAGAGCCCAGGAGCTGTCGTGAGGTCAACATCGTTGCTATTTGCTCAGAAAATAGCTGTTGCTCTATTCAATTGAGACGGAGTGGAGAGAGTCAGAGCTGCTATGAAGCTCGAACTGGTATCTCAATGCCCTGGCCTTGGGGAAAAGTGACTATCTTGGATGAGAGGAAGGAGAATGAAGAGGGAAAAAGAAATAAAATATTAAGAGGGGGAGGAAAAGAATGTGGAGAGTCTTTCTGACGAAGGAGTAGGAAAATATGGCAGCAAGGCAACGTCCCTCCTCTACCTAGGTTCGGGTTAGGGGTGGCAGTAAGAAAAAAGCTCGCCCCTTCCGTGGAACCTATCCGTACCCTTCAGTGAGGGCACTGAGCGAATCTCACAAATTTGGCTGTTTGCCAACCACGACTAGCTGGTTGCCGCGCTGCTTGTGTGGGCCGTGGAGAGAATCAGGTCGGGCATGTGGGTTTATTCGGCTATGACGAAGGCGACAGCGGCCCAGCGGGCGAATCAGAGGAATTGGATTATTTTTCACTCAGCAGCAAAAAGCACCGTAGTGGGGATCTGCCCTTTGAATGGAACCTTTGCAGCTTGCTGGCCCTTCCTAGTCACAGCCCCTGACACCTTCTAGCGTTTAAAGTATATTCTATAGGCCATGCCTAATGTCAAATCATACAGTGTGGGGTGCAAAAGTAACTAGAAATTTATATATAACTATATAAAAACTCTATAGATAGATCCAGGCGGAATTTATACCTAAAAATAGCTAATATAAATATTATTTAATTTAGCTAGGTTTCGCGCTACTTTTATATATATATTACGCTCTATTAGATATACCGAAGGGGTTAATTTAATTTAACCCTTTAGTTTTAATATAATATAATATAACTAGCTAACTCTTTAATTAATACTAAATTACTTAAACCTAGCGTATTTAAGATTATTTAATACTTTATTTAATTATATTAATATACTCTTGTATGCCTATATATATATATATATATATATATATATATATATATATAAGTATTTATTATTACTTATAATAATCCCTTATATTATATTCTTTTATTTCTAAGTTTACTAATTAGTAGATAATTATTAAACTATATATTATAGGGTATAAAAGTAACTAAACATTAATATATAACTATTATAAAAACTCTATATATAGATCTAGGCGGAATTTATACCTAAAACTAGCTAATATAGATATCGCCTAATTTAGTTAGATTTCGCGCTGCTTTTATATATATTAGAAATAGAATTAGATTTTATCTAATCCTATCCTTAAAGCCCTATATCTCTATGAATATGAGAGGTATAAGAAAATAAAGGATATATCTAAAATCCTTATTATATTACGCATCGAATAATATATAGTTCAATACTTTGTACTCAGGGCTTAAGGTTTAACTAAATCTAATAAGATTTAATTAAATAGGTTTAAGATGTTAATCTAGTATATAAGATTTAAACTAGCTAAACCTAGCTATAATAAGCTTAAACTAGCTATATTATACTTTATTGCTACTTCTAGAGCTTCTAGAGTATTAACTATATATACCTACTTTCTTTCCTAGCTTTTCTATACTTTAGAATATAGAAAAAAAAACGATTTAATATATTTACCTATTTAAATCTTAATTTTCCTTTGAAATATCACGTCGTGCTTATAAGTTATAAGCCTAGCCCTAGCTAAGTATTCCCTACCTTATATTATAAGGGATATACTAAGGAGAAATACCGAGAGAAATTCAAGAAGCCCCCGAATAATATTCGAATAATACCCTCTCGAAATACCCTCTCGATATTCGAATAATACCCTCTCGAAATACCCTCTTAAATAATACCCTTTCGAAATACCTACTTATTTAAAGAAAATCCTACCTATCTACTCGAATAATAACCCTCTTAATCCTCTCGAACGAAACCTATTCGAAGAATATCCTACCTATCTAGCTAGGTATTAATACATTAAGGATTTATTCTTTAAGGATTTACTTAAGGATTTATTCCTTAGGATTCACTTTAGGGTTATTCTTTAAGGATTTATTTAAGAATTTATTCTTTAAGGATTTACTTAAGGATTTATTCCTTAATACCTTAAGGATATATTCCTTACTACCTTAAGGATTTATTCCTTTATACTCTAGGGATTTATTCTCTAATATCTAAGAGATTTAGTCTCTAATATCTAAGGGTTTATTCCTTATTACCTTAGAGATATATCTCTTATAATACTAGAGATTCTATCTCTATAGATAATAAGAAATTTATTTCTTACTATAATACTAGGAATCTACTTCCTATAGTACTAGGAATCTACTTCCTATAGTACTAGGAATCTACTTCTTATAGTACTAGGAATCTACTTCCTATATATAGTAAGAATCTACTTCCTATATATAGTAAGAATCTACTTCCTATAGTACTAGGAACCTACTTCTAATAGTACTAGGAATTTACTTCTTATAAAAGCTTTTAACCCTAAGTTTTATAACTTAGATATAAGGATACTTTAGTTTTATACTTCCTTATAAGAATTATTTCTTTCGCCTATTTCTTAAGATGTATTCTTAAAGAAAACTTTAGAAAAGAAATATTAAATATTCTTTAAAGAAGTTAGAGATTAAATATTTCTTTTTTATAAGATATTATTTTATAATATATCTAAAAGGAACTTATTATTTTATTAGGATATTCCTTGAAGAAAACCTTTATTTATAAAGAGTTAGTCTCTAAGGAAAGACTTCTTAAATTAATATTTACTTTAAGAAATATTTATAGAATTACTTCTTTAAAAAGGAAAGATGTTTCTTCTATAGGATCTATATTTTATATTACTTCTTTAAGAATCTATCTATTTTTTAAAGATATTTTCTAAGGAAAACCTTGATTTATAAAGCGTTAGTCTTTTAAGAAAAACTATAAAGTTAGAGAAATTCTTAAGAATTATATAAGTCTTATTTCTAAAGGAATAAAAAGAAGCTCTACATATATATATATATAACTATTCTTATTTATGAAGGAAAGTAACTATTACTTCTACTATAATAATACCTCTACCTTTATTAAAAGGTAATACTTCTTAAAAAGATAAAGCTTTTAAAAGAAAAGAGCTTAATTATTAAATAAACTTATATAATAAAGATTTATATCTTTATAGGTTATTTAAAACGAAAATAAAGATATAAGTAATAATAACTAATATCCCTTCTAAAGGAAATATAAAATAAAATTAAAGAAAGAGCCTACTTCTTAAAGTAAATATAAGGATTTACTTCTTAAAATAACTATAAATAAAAGGAGAATGAATTTCTTTTAATAAAGAAAGGAAAAGGAAATTTACTTAGAGACTTACTCTTTTAATATAAAAAAGAAAATAAAAATTTATATCTATTATCTAAGAGCTTTATACTCTTTAATAATAATAATAATAATAATAATAATAATAATAATAATAATAATAATAATAATAATAATAATAATAATAATAATAATAATAATAATAATAATAACGCTAAAGCTATTAACATAATAAATAAGAATAATAATATTC
>JAVHLU010000862.1:0-44463 GCA_036785755.1 Colletotrichum ledebouriae | reverse complement strand
CAATAATAATAATAATAACAATAATAATAATAATAATAATAATAATAACAATAATAATAATAATAATAATAACAATAATAATAATAATAATAATAATAACAATAATAATAATAATAATAATAATAACAATAACAATAATAATAATAATAATAATAATAATAATAACAATAATAATAATAATAATAATAATAACAATAACAATAATAACGCTGAAGCTATTAATATTATAAATAATAATAATATAAGTATAAACAAAGCTTCTTATATGTTAGTAGCAACTACTCTTAATAAGCTAGCTACCTATAAGCAAGAAATCTGCTCTCCATATATAGACAATTAGATTTAAGCTATGCTTATAGAGATAAAACAACTTAAAGATAATAATACTTGGAATACTATACCTAAACCTAGGGGAGTTTATCCCCTAGGGGGCTGCTAGGTTTATAAAATGAAACATAATAATAATAATGATAATAATAATAATAATATAAAATATAAAGCCCGTTGGGTAGTTCAAGGTTTCAACCAACACATTAGTATAATTACCTTGAGACTTTCAGTACTACTTATAGGCCTAAAGGCTATAGATTTATATTAATATTTGCTATAAAGCATAACTATATATTAAAGCAGTTTAATATTACTACTGCTTTTACCTACGCAGATATTAATAAGGATCTATATGTGAGGATACCTACTAGTTTCTCACATAATAAAAATACTAATAAATTAACATATAATAATAATAATCTAATGGATAATAGCTTAATATATAAGCTAAATAAAGCCTTATATAGCTTAAAACAAAGCCCACGCCTATAGTATAAATACCTATAGTTAATATACTTTGGTATAACTGTGAAGTCTCCCCCTATAATAAGGGAGTATTTATATTAAATAAAAATAAATATAAAGCTATTATAGCTCATTATATTAATAATATGCTATTAGCTATTAATAATAATAATACCCATAATTATATATATAATAACCTACAAAGGCATTCAAGACTTCAATGCTTAGGGGAGCCTAGTATCTTCCTAGGAAATGAAATAATAATAGACCGTATAAATAAATAACGATATATCAAATAACTAAAGTATATAAAAAAATACTTAATAAGTATAATAAAACTAAAGTCTATAGGGCTTATACCCCTATAGATAATAATCTAAAGTTATATAAGAATAATAACTATATAACTAAGGAGGAAATATTATAATATTAATAAGAGATCGGAGCCCTATTATACCTAGCTTTAAATATAAGACTAGATATTACTTTAGCGGTTATAACGTGTGCCCGTTATAGTAGTAATTCCTCTAAAGAGCACTTTATAGCTCTTAATAGAATATAGGGATATATAAATAAATTCCCTAATTATAGTTTAATATATAACTATAGTAAGGATATACCTAATAATAATAATATAATTAGATTTACAGATTCAGATTAGGCACGAGATCTTAATAATCGAAAGTTAACCTCAGCTTATATATTTACTTAGGGTTTATATAATATTATATCCTATTCTTCTTCTAAATAGAAAACAGTAGCCCTATTAAGCTGCGAAGCTGAACATATAGCTTTATTAGATATAGCAAAAGAGGCTCTATATATATATAATAGCTATAACTTTATACTTAATAAATTGGGCTATAAAAGCCTTATAAAGCCTAAAATACTTATAGATAATATCTCAGCTTAAAGATTAGCTAAGAATCCTAAATTTTATAAAAGGCTAAGCATATTAATATTAAATACTATTTTACTAGAAATCTAGTTATAGAAGAAGAGATTTTCCTCTTTTCTATATAGTCTAGTAATAGTAATGCGGATATATTAACAAAGCCCTTAGGCAAAATAAAATTCCATAACCTATTAAATATAATAGGTAATAATAATAATAATAATAATATAACTAATAATTTAGATAATAACCGTATTAGAGATCTAAATTATTAGACTGTAATAATAATAACTATAACTATATAAAAGTCTAGTTTTCCTTTTTATACCTATTGAACTTAGGTTTTTAGGTTTTTCTACTAGCAATTATTATATAGTACCCTAAGAATTTCCTCTTTACTTTTCCTACCGGGTTTTAAGAGTTTTTATACTAGATTAAATAACTTATAAAGAGAGTGTAATATAATATAACATAATATAACATAATATAACATAATATAACATAATATAACATAATATAACATAATATAACATAATAATAAGCTCTATATAAATACAATATATACCTTAAGGGGGGGTGTAAGAATACCGAAGGTATATCTTAAATGAAATTCTATAATAATCTTATAAGGGATATATAAACCTTAATAAATAACTATAGTATATATAGTTATATACCTATATAATATCTCTTTAATAATACTTTAATAACTATAAAACATAAAATAATAACTATAAAAGTATTTCCTTCATAGAATATATACTTTAGAAATCTATATAAATTCTAATAATAGTAATAACCTTATATATAGATATATATACTTATAATCCTTAGCTTTATAGCTATAAATATATAGAAATTGCGCACGGACTACATAGTGATCCAAGCGCGATTTCTGCTTAATAAGCTACTGCTTTGCAGTTACGTTTTAGAATATCTTACCCCTTACTTCACGAGGGTAGGATTTGTAACCTAGAGATAATATTAACAATATTATTAATATTCAACGATTTCTCTATCAATTAATTCCTGGAAAAATACCTCATCATGCTTAAACTTATCAGCTTTCATTATAATATCACTCAGCCTATTAATATCTATTATTCAGGCTGTTTTACCGCCCCTTTCGCCACTTATATACCTATTCTTATAGTTATACCTATCTTACTATTTAGGTTAATATTCCCCTTATAGATATCTCCCTAATTTAGTATTAGATTATCCTTTATTATAGCTTAGTTAGTAAGCGCTTCCTTACTAGTTAGGTTAGAGATCTCTACTTATTTATTAACTAATAGTTCTAGTAGTTAAATAACTATTATAAGCTTATAAGTTAAAAAGTTAAAGATAGCGTAATATATTAGATTCTTGTATAATAATATTAAAAAGGCTATTTATAGTTAATTATAAATCTTTAGCTTAAGGTATATATTAGATTTAAAGGGCGCTAGAGCTCTAAGTTTAGTGCTTTATTTAATTTTTAATAGATAAGGAGTGTTATTAATAATAGGAATAAATAGTAAATTACCTATATATATATATATATATATACCCTTCGTGCTTTAGGCTAAATAGAAGGGACTTTATTTTACTAATAGTATATTAATTTAAATAGTAGAGCGATCATATAGTATAATAGTTAGGTTTCTAGTAGTATATATATTATTAACTGTTAAAGGGACTTTGGAAAAGATCTAAGAAGGAATGTAATATTATTATATAATATAATCTAGATATATAATGCTAAGTTTAGGATATTAAGCCTATTAGGTATATTAAAGTCTTACTCTATAAGTAAACTAGTATCTAAATATAGGATAAGCTATATACTTATATAGAGCTTAGTAGTTATTATATAACTATTAGGTTATTATCCCTATATAAGAATTAAGAAGGTTACCTAAGTAATAGTCTTAAGGCTTCTAATACCTCAGAGCTTAAATACCTTAGGTTCTATTAAGAGGGTATAGAACTATTATAGGCAGGCTTTACTTATAACTAAGCGGTCTACGCTAGTATTAATATAGATTATAATTAGTAGTCCGTTATAATAGCCTTAGATAATAATCTTAGCGTATATATAATAATATAAACATATAACTATATATTGCTATAGCTTAATAGGACTAATAAGCGTTATATTTAGCTAAGGGGATAGAAGGGTCTAATATAAGAAAATATCCTCGAAGTTAGTATATAGCTTAGTATTACGAAGATATATTTTATAAGAGCAGATTCTAGGATCCTTAAGGAGCGAATTTTAGAATAAATTAATATTAAAAACTCGGTACTTATCCTTATATCTAGGGATATAACGTAGAGGGTATTTATAGTAATAAGCAGATTAAGTAACTAGGTTAATAAACTTAGGATTATCTTCTTATTACTCTTAGTTATTTTTATTATTAATACTAATAATAAACTCTTCATTATATAAGTCTAAATCCTCGCTAGCTTTAATATACTAGATATAGTTAAAGTTACCCTCCTCTAATAAAGTATATATTTGCTCTTCTATTTACTTATAACTAGTCCCCTTTGATATATATACTAAAGGGTAACTAAGTAGTTAAAAATACTAAATATATTAACTAGGCTAGTTATATTAGCATTTAGGCTTTTATTATTAATTAAACTAAATTTCCTTATAAGGGGAACTTAATAAGGGATTAGTAGTAATATTAGTAGCTTGCCTTATAGGTCTTAATTATAATAGACTAGATATAGTCTCTTTTAGGTTTATATAGTGTAGGTAATTAGTAGTAGTAGTATAGCTTATTTTTAAGGTTTCTTTTAGTAATAATTATATCCAAGTAGTTCCTATATAGGTTATCTTAATAAATAGTTAGATTAATACTCGCTAGGATCCTTTAGTAACTATTTAATACTAGCTAGGGACTATCTTCTATAAGCTTGCGATAAGCTTATTTCAATTCCTCTTACTAGTTAGCTAGGGAATATTAATAACTAGTTCTATATTTAATTTATAATATATAATAGTTAATACCTTAGATTCGCTCTCTTTAGTATCCTTATAAAGTTAGGTAACCTTAGTTATTTAGTATTAAATATTATATTAATTATATATATTATATAAAGTATACCTCTCCTTTATTAAACGTACTTTAATAGTTTTATATAGTACATAAAATTATTTAAATAATAACTCTTTCTAATAGTCTAATTCATAGTTAGGGTCCTTAAGTTCCGCTTTTTTATTAAATATTAGATTAATATAATACTAGTCCGAGGTATACCTTAATAAGGTTTAATATAGTTTAAGGGTAGCTATAGCTAGGTTCTTATTATCTAACTTAATATAGCTATTAATAGTCTTAATAAAACGGTATAGATTCTAATAGATAGCTTCTAAATTACTATTAATATATATATTATTAACTTCGTTATTATATAGAAGCGGATTAAATAACCTAATTATATTAGTCTTAAAACGAGGAGTACTACGCCTAGGTTTTATAACTAATATACTAGCTATTACTTATACTACTCCTTCCTTATTTATAGAGAGAAGGAATATAAGAAAGTTATAACTAACTAAGAACTTATTAGGGTTAGATAATAGTTTAATAGTATCTCTTAGCCTAGCTAGTAATTAAGGGTATTAATTACTTTAATTATTACTATTACTATAGCTAGGGCTACCTCTTTTACTATCTTAGCCCTTAGGGTTATTATTATTACCTCTATTACTAGGATCTCTAGGTAGTATAAGTAATAATAGTAATAGAGGAGTATTCTCTATATATTTAATATCTTAATTATATCCTTTACCTTTATTAAGGTTTAATAGTCTAGCTTTAGGTTCCTAAGCGCCTATCTTATTATAATATTTACCCTAGCTATAAGTATTAGAATAACTTTATAAGTTACTTAGCTTAGGTATAAGAGGGCTATTTAATCCTTTTCCTTAGGTTAGGAATAAAGCGCTTAATATATCTTTACTTTCCTTAAATAATATATAAAATATATTTAAGCTTAGTAGTAGCGTTAATATAATAATTATATCCTTTAATATAAGTTTAAGAGGTAGGAGTTATAGAGTATTTATAAAACCTTATTTAAACTTATAATATTCCTCTAGAGTTAATAGAAGTATTAAAAAAGCTTTAGGAATTATTATTATATTAAGTTTAGATATAGGTTTTAAGATATTTAGCTTATTTATAGCTTTAGCTCTTAGGGTCTTATAGCTTCCCCTCTCTTTATCCTCTTTAAAAGGAAGCGTTAAGTCTAGTATCTAGTTCTATTTAGTCTCTATCTTAATATATTAATTATAATAAGGGAGATTAAGGTAATATTACTATTTAATAATATTAAGAAATAGTTATAACTTAGTTATTTATACTTAGAAGACCTTATTTTAAATATATTAAGTAGGTTTATATATTTCTCTATATAGTAAGTACTTTTAAATATATTTATAGTAATTACTTAAACGTTATTTAAAGTTCTTATAAGTAATAGCTATAATACTTACCTTTATAGCTAACTTGAAAAAGGTATACTTAATTTAAATAAGTAATATATAGAACTTATTAAGGTATTACTTAAGCGCGATTATAAAGTTTATAATAATTAAATAGTTAATAAGTTCTAGAAGCTTAGACTTAAGACCTTCTTTAACCTTATAATTAAAAAGTAGCTTATAAGGTGTTATTATTACTAAGGTTTATTATCTCTTTAGGATATTCCTTAGTTAAGGAAATCTTCGAGGTTTAATATCTCTTAGGGATATCTCCTAGTTAAGAGAAATAATAAAGAGTTAATATCTCTTATTAATATTTCCTAGTTAAGAGAAAGGGGGAGTTTAGAGGCTTTTAATAATATATAATACCTATAAGTATTAATTACTAAGATATTACTTTATATAAACTTAATAGGGTTAGCTATCTATATAGTTAAATACCTTCCTTAATTATAAAAGATATTCTTAGTTATAAGGGGATATAGCTAACTATTAAGGTTATATTACTAATTAATATAGTCTATATAATAAGTAAAAATATAGGTAAAAACTCTATAGTTTTAGAAGGTTCTCTCCTTAAAAGTAATAAACCCTTTTATAGAGGTTTATTATATTTAGGTATATTTAACGCGTTAGTCGCGTTAAGCGCCCTTGAGCGGGATCGCCGCGCTGAGCCCGTTCGGTATTATTATCTTAAGCTACTTAAATATAAATTAAAGCTCTTGCTAATAAAGGAGACTAGTATTCTTAAGGGTTAGATTATATATAATACTTTTATTAAATATAACGTTATATATATATAGTACTTTACTTAGCGCTAGTACCTATATCCTATAGTTATTAGTACTATTATACCTATAAAGATAGCTAATATATACTCTTAGTAGCGTCTTAATAGAACGCTATTTATTATATTTATAGGTTGTTATTAATAGGTATGCTTAATAGCTATATCTTCTTATATAACTAACTTAAGGGACTTCTAAGCGATAATAAGAGGTATTTAGCTACTTATTTAACTATATGTTAATAAGGCCTTTAGGGGTCTTCTAATTATAACAACGTCTACCTAGTCGATTCGCTATATATATTATAGCTCTAATAAGCTCTAAAGCTATAGATTTTAGGAACCTTAACTAGTATTAAAGGGCTCCAGTAATTATAAAGATAATACTACTATACCTCTCTATAGGGCTTTAAGCGCTAGTATAGTTTACTAATCTTTTAATAAGCATACCCTTAGTAGCTACTTATATATTAAAGGCGTTATATAGCGCTATATCTTAATTAAGCCTAAGGATAGAGATAGTAATACTATATTATTATTCTAGGTATATAATAACTTATTAAATAGCTTTAAGGCCTTCTTTATAAGTATAGAGGGTATATCCCTAAATAGAGTTAGACTAGTAGTCGCCTAAAAATAGGAAGTACTTCTCCCTATTATAGGGTTTACTTATTAAGAAGAAGTTAATTATAATATAATTACTAGGCGCTATTAGCTAATAGTTAGGGGGTCTCCTTAATACTTATTAAATAGCCTTATCTATTAAGTAGGCCTTATACTCGTCTTTTATAATCCCTTTAAGCTTACTACTTATAGTAGTCTTTATAAGTTATTTAAGACCTTTAGTACTTAGGTAGCTAAGTCTTTTATACTATAGCTAAGCTTTAGCCTTAGAGGACCTTTAGCTCTTTACTAATTTAAGCCCTATATATAACTAGTTATTATCTACCTCGAACTACACGCGTTTATCGCTTTTGATATAGTCCTCCTCTTTAAATAAGTAGTATTTAATAATATATTAACCTAATTAATAAGGTATAAAGTAGAGGACTTCGCTATACCTATTCTTAAGGCCTAGGACTTTAGTTATAAAGGTAAGCCCCTTGTCCTATAGGACTTTTACTAATAGGAGGGTTATAGGGTATAATAGGTAGAACTATATATCTAACGCTATAATACCCTTCCTACCTATCCCGCCCTAGTTTAGCTTAACCTTTATCTTGCTAATTGCTTTAGTATTTATAATCCCTCTACTAGTTAGGATTCGCTTTTACTAGGAGTAATCGAGGTTAAGTATATAGTTAATATTATTATAGATATAAAAAGCAGGGCTATAGTTAATAATAACGCTGTTATAGAGAGTATTACCTTTTATAAAACTAGCTTAGTTATTACTATAGAAGGAAGAAGAATAGGTGCTTTTATTATTATCTTAAGTATCTTAGCTATAGAGGGAAATATATATATTATCACAGCGTTCCTGAGATTAAGAACGGCTTCGCGATAATTAGTAGCTATTATTATTATTATTTACCTAGTTACTACTTAACCTAGCTCTTAACTCCTTAATTATAGTCTCTAACTTTATTTATACCTTACTATTCCTTAGGTTCTATAACTACTTAATAAGTATATTAATAAAAGCCTTATTTATAGAGTCGTTTATATTATATAACTTTAGCCTAATTATAGGATTTATATAGAAGTATTTAGTTATCTAGTAGTACTCCTTATTAGTAGGATACTTCGGCTTATTATCCTTCTAGTAATTAGAAGTTCTTAAAGTTATAGCCCTCTATATTAAAGTTATTACCTTCTTATCCTCTCCCTACTAAGTTATAAAGCTTAATCCCTTTACTAACTTTAGAGGTTTAAATAGATTTAGCTAGTCTAGATAGAACGTATAGACCTAATAGCGAAACTTATAAGCCTAATCTATACCTATAGTTTATATAAGAATAGCTTACTCTATTCTACTCTCTTAGCCCTTAGTTCTATAAAAGAAGGAAAAGGTAGCTCTTATATAATACTCTAGAGCGATCTCTTTAATAATATTAAGGAAGTTAGATATTTATATAGTAGGGCTTATTAAGAACGGAGTCTTAGCTTATATAGCTTCCTCTAGGATCTCCTAGTATATAATTAACTATTTAGATAACTAGGATCTCTTAATTAAATAAAGATAAGTATTCTATTACTAAAGGATATAGTATTATCGTATATAGTTATTAGATTAAAGTTACTTTTATAGAGCCTTAGGGATTAATTAAGTATTAGGCTTATTAGTAACTTAGCTTAGATAGACTTAGTTAATTAATATTATAATATCTTTATATAGCTTTTCTAGGCCTCTGGCCACTGCATAGTGATTTTACCTGCTTAAGTGCAATAGACCTTCTAACTCCGCGCCTCCTAACAATATATAGCCTTCGGTCACGTGATCTTGCTAACTACCTTTCCTAACTATAGCTATACTTATACGTACCCTACTAGATAGCCTCACGATCTTTAACTTTATATTAATAATAACGTGGTTTTTAATTATTTAATAGACTATAAAACTATTAACTTTTACTCTCGCGCACTACCCGCGCTGCTATTAAATACCGCCTCTATTACCGCTTTATCCGCTAGAAGTCGTTACTATCTTTATAGCTATGCCGTCGTTAGTAACGCTCTCTCTATTAGTTAGCGCAAGCTATACTCACCGACGTTTAAGCCCTAATAGGCCTAGGCTACCTAGGCTACCTCTGCCTTAGTAATATAGAGGACCTGCTTAAAGAAGGGCTACTCTATAGGGTATATAATAACCTACTAAACTTCTACTACTAAGTTTACTTACTTAGCTTTAATATTATTACGCTTTATAGAGTTCCCTATAGGGGTATTAAGGTAAGCCCTCTTAAGGGCTATATTAATAATATACTCTTTATATATAGTAAAGTAGTTAAAAAAGGAGTAGGTTTTATTAATTATATTAAGGCTAAACTCTCTAGTAACCCCCTTTATATTATTTATACTAAAGGGCGTGCCTTACTTAGGCTTAGCGTATTCATATATAGGGTCTAGTATTAATATAGTTAAGGATTTATTATAGGTTAGATAAGGATAAGGAAGAGGGAGAGGTATAAGGCCCTGCTCGCAGAGCTTCTTATGCTTCTAGCTATAAGAACCTCTTAGGAAAGACCTCTTTAGTTAAGGAGTTACCTCTTATATAGTAGTATTTACCTTTAGTACCTTACTAAAAGGTCGACCTTTTAGGTTAAGGAGTTATCTCGTATAGTGGCTTTGCTATAAGAGCCTTAGTAGCCCGTTTAGCTCCGATATAATTAGCCCTAGTGCGGCGCGCGTCCGACTTTATATAAGGGTTTACTTACGAGTAGTAGGAACATATAGGGTTCCTATATTATTTCCCTTAACTAGTAGAGGGTATAGGTTAAAATACTTATATAGTATTTCCTAAATTATACTTATAAACTAGGTAAATCTATTATAGTCTTTTTGCGAAGGGGCTGCGGCGTAATTCCGAACTTAATATAGCTTTTCTAAGTTATCTCTAATATATTTATATTCTTCTAACTAGCCTCTATACTATAGTTTAGTAATTCGGGCTTTATTATTAAATGATAGGTTATTATTATCTAGAAGGATACGATTAGGCTTATTATTAGTAATAGTCTTATCTAGATTAGTATAATCTTTCACTCTATACTAATTAGTAGTTATTATAATATAGCTATACTATTCAACTTAGTTATTATTGCTTTATAAGCGAGGGGTATTAGTATTCGTATTATCTAAGCCTATTTTAAGCTCTTATTCGGTTAGTTAATTAGATAAGGAATTTATTATTAATAAGGAGGGGGCTTTCCTAGCTTTTCCTCTAATAATAAGGGGATTTGTTTAGTAATATTAGATTTAGGGGAGCCTAGCTAATCTCTTTAGACTTCCCTAGCTTATTATTCTATTAATATAATTACTAGCTATATTACTTAGCTAAATTAGATACTACGGTTATAATAACTTTAATCGTGGGATTATAAATTGCTTTACTAATTTATAGCTCTTATAGTTAGTTAAATAACGACTTCACGACCGAAATGCTCTTACTAGAAATTAACTAGGCTTATAACTATTAGGTAATAATATAGCTAGCGATTATAATACGACACTTAATATATTAATATATATATATATAGTAAAAAGGGGCTAAATTATCCTATATATATAAAGTTTAGTATTGATATGTAATTAATATAAATAACCTATATTTGGGCGTAAATCCATATCCCGGAATATCCAAGCCATGCGCACCTCGCTTAGTGCGATATATGGGCCCGATAAGTCCCTTCTATTAAAATACCCATCGCTTAAAGGCATATAGAGCGAGTATAACGCTACTATAAGTCTTATCAATATATAGAAAGGCGAAGAGCCGTCTAGTATATTTATTCTTAATAATAAGGAGCTACTAGTTCTAGTTAAAGCCTTTAGGGTAGTTAAATAGATCTTATGTAATTCTATAGTAAGAGCGTATTACTTTATTTTCTAATATTCGTTTTATAATTGCTTATTTAATATATATAACTACGTAGTATTAATACTATAGGTATATTAAGCCCTTAATCCTTACCCCCTAAGTAGTATATACTAGCTACTTAAGAGCTTTAGAACTAAGGTAGCTACTTTTGAAATACTAAAGTATTATATTATTACTCCTATCTAGTAGTGCTATAAAATAAGTATACTTATATATTATAAGTATATAGTTTATATTATTAATAATAATATTAATACTTCAGGGGATCTACTTAGGAATAGAGTATAAGGAACGAGGCTTATATTTAAAGAAGGTAAGGTTTACCCTCCTAATAGGTTTCTTAATTATAATGCTATTCTTATAGGTTTTAAAGTAAAGTATATAGTTATATCCTAAATACTAAATACCTATTTTCTCAAGTAGCGCTTTAGAGATAATATTAATATAAAAGTTCTTTGTATATCCTATATTATAGAGTATAAGTTCCTTTATATTAATATCTTTTAGGCTATTAAGAGTTTTCTTAGAAATATATATACCCTTTATAATAATTAAATATAAAGCTATTCTAAAATTAACCTATTCTCTATTATAATACCTAGTTAAGGAGGGGATAAGGAGGGACCTATTATTTACTAAGTATATCCCTTTATAGTTATTTAAAACTATAGATTTATATAATATATAAGGTCCTAAGTAAGGAGTTATAAAAATACTTAGATACTCCTTATCTAAGTTAACTATATTATCCCTAACTTTATTTAAGAGGGTTATATAAAAAGTAATTATTATTATATTAATAGGGTAGCTCGGGGCTATATTAGATTTCTTAGATAAACCCTTATTACCCCTTTTATTATTTTAGTAGTTCTTACCCTTATAGGGTATAGTATATAGCTTGCCCTTATAAGTAAGTTTAATATAAAGATTAGTAAAGCGTAGGTTATTATTTAACTAGTTATAAATCTAAGCTACTTATATATCTACTATTAATATATAGGGGCCCTTCTAGTAATATATAGTTCAAGTAGCTTTTAAATGGTTATAATTGATACTTAGCTATTAATAGCTTAATTTATATAACTATTATATACTACTAGATAAGTTACTAGTTATAGGAATATTTAATAAGTTAGCTTTATCTAAATAGCTAGCTAGTATTATAAAAACCCTAGCGCTTTATGCTTATAATCTTAAGTAGAGTATATTCTTATATAAGAGGTTCTTAAATATATTAATATATTAGCTTATATTAAAAACTAGTATTCCTACTCGCTCCTATTTAAGAATACTTATAATCTCTATATTAGCTTAAGTAAGTATAAAGTAATAACTTATTACTTAAAGAAGAATTTCTAAAGCGAGGATATTACTTACCTTAGGAAGCTTAAGCTAGGTAGTATAGAAGTAAATACCCCTAAAGTTCTTAATATAGGTATTAGAATTAATACTCCTATTTACTTTTTCTAGGACTTAGGTATACTCTTCTTAAATAGTAATAAGAATATTAGCCTCGCTTAGAGTATAGTAATATTTAAAATTAATAATAAGGCTATAAAGGGTTATATCCCCTTTAGTAAGAAGTTTTATATATATAGGTATAATAATATTATAAGTAATAGTCTTTATAATTAGATAATTAATTTATTTAAACTCTTAATTCTTATAGGTTTATTTAGATTCTTATATAATAAGTAAATAAAAGTACTCTAAGTATTATTCCTATATACCTATAGTATTCTTATTAATTATAACTAGGGTAACTAGAGGCTAAAGGGGTTATAGTTTATTTATTATCTATATCTTAGTATTAAACTTAGGAGTAGTTCTAGAAGTAGTATTAAAAGTAGCCTCTTTTAGAGCTTCCTAGTTAAGTAGAGCGATATATTAATTATATATACTCTTTTCTTATAAATACTAAGTATTAATATCTTAGTCTTACTTAGTAATATATATATTAAGATTTAAAGTTTCTAATAAGGTCTTACCTAGGTATATAAATCCCTTAGGGTTATTTAAGTTAATACACTTCTAGACTCTAGTAGCTCAAGCTTTAGCTTGGATTATAATATACTAGGTAGTAAAGTCCCTATATATAATTAAGTAGTATAATATTATTATAATAATAATAATAAATATTATAATTAAGGTTATTTAGAAATAGAGGGTTTAGAATAATAAAAAATAATATATATTAAGGAGGAAAGAAGGAATAAGAGAGAGGAAGTTTTAATAAGTAGTCTTAATAATAAAAGCTTATTTTAAAATAATAAGTTAGGGGTTTAATTAGAGCTAGGCTTATAATTATTAAGAAATATCCTATAGGGTTATATTTATAGTTACTAAAGAGCTTATTCTATTATAATAAGAGTAGCTATAACGTAGTTACTTATAACCATAGTTAGAGGAATAACCCCTAGAAAAAGGTCGTTCTAGAGCTAACTTTAGTTACCTGCTACGCTAGGAATAGGCGATGCTAAAGGTATCACGATATACTGTCTTTTATGTGGCGGCTTGTGGCTTGCCCGCAGTGGTGACGATAGTGTTACTTATTGACGCGTCGTTCTTCACAGCTTGCTCTCGAACGTTTCGTTTCTGTGGGTGTTTCCCAAGCAAGAACCGATGCCATCATTGAACAGTTCGCGTAGGACGACCGTTTGACATAATAAAATTGTGACCTGTATATTTCCTACTCAGATCTATAGCATCATCTATCTGCCATGTCTAGGTGCCATGCTTCAAAAACCGCGGGTCATTTTCCTTTTGTCTGCGGTAATCTTCAAACTGATCCTTCTTCAGCCTGATGAATCTATCCTTTTCTTCAACTGACTTTCTGTCCATTGACGCCTCACCTAGACCAGTTTTATGTAACGTTTCCCAGTAGATTTCGTCAATGTCGAAGCTGCTCCGTGAGGCAAGGTTGAACCAGAAACGACCGGTATTCCAGGAATCGCGCATACGAGCCGACAGACGGCTCTCACCCGCTATAAGCGGGACTCTGGACTCAACCCGCTCCACAGCACGGATAAATTGCTCTTTCCTCGGTTGAAACAAGTCCAAGAACCGTTCCAAGCTGCCCTCGCTGAGCCAAGTCGCCGGCTGTTGGAGTAACAGCCACCAAGGCACGTCGTCGGCGTATTGTGCTGGCATGGCATTCGTGAACTCAAAGTCGAGCACGGCTGTTATGCGGAGCGTGTCGGGATCAACGAGCATGTTTGTCGGCCGCAGGTCGTCGCAAAAAATTCGGAAAGGCCCAGCATCATCAACGACACCGTATGTAGGAATCAATTTTGAGAAGCAATAGCGCGCGATGAATTGCTTCCAGGCAAGACTATCATCGTCGCCAGCGATGTTGCGCTGTACCTGGAGGTGCGTCAAAAAGATCTGCGCTCGTGCATTGAAGTAGTCTCTAGCACGATCGAACGGCGTCATCGTCGCGAGCTGGTCTGGGGGATAGCCACCAAGGGTAACAGCTTCATTCATATCGTACGTCAGAGGACGTCCACTAACTTCCCATTGACCAGATGTAGGATCCTGAGAGATTGAACCGATGCGTGGAAACTGTAGCTGCGAAAGCTCTAACATGAAGCTTGCGATTTTCTCGTAGATGAAATCGAGCTTCGCATCATTAATGTTTGGGTCTAGGATTATGGCGTCTCCGTTGCTTTCAGTTGGCTGTTGCAGAATATCGCTGAGGTCCTGACCTTCCATGAAATCCATGATAATAAACGGTCCAAGTTGCTGCGGACTTTCCTCCGTGAGACCCCAATGCCGCACGCATGGAATAGGAATGCTGGTATGCTGGCGGAGGTACTTCATAATCATAACCTCGTTCCGAACTTTTTCGTCTCGCCATTGTCCATGGATGTTTCCCGGGGATGGGAAACGAATGAGGACGTGCTCGTCGCTGTTGCCACGTTGCACATCGAGACTGATGTTAAATGAACCTTTGAAGAAGCCGTCGTATTTCCCTCGCCCATGCCACCCAAGTTGATTGTCGACAAAGGCTACAATAATCTCACGGGCTTCAATGAGCTTGCGGGCAAACGCTAACCGATCATCTCGGATGTTTTGCTCTGCGATGAAGTCGTAGGGTGCCATGTTTATGAGTATGTGGGAGTTTGGAGGTAGCTGTAGCGTTGTATTGCAAGAAAGAAGTGAAGGGTGATCATCCACCGCCTCCCAGCTCATCTGGTCCTTTCTATGCAGGTGCGCGACAAAGTCACGTGGAGCACAAATGGTACTGACGGCTTACGGAACCGCGAAGCCGGGTTTGGTGGGCTACTATACATGGACGTCACTTTTCATTCTCAGTCGCATGTACTCACAAGCCTCGGGAACCATAGAGATTGGTCACGACTGGTCGTATTGTATTCTTATCAGTACGACCTGGTTACTTGGACAGTTTTTACTAGATATTCCCTCCTTAAATGAGCCGCAGCTATTGTGCACTTGAACCCCTTTCATCCCACCGCACCGACACCTCCCCGGGGTTTGGCTTGTTAGTGAGATAAAAAGTGTCGCAGTTGCCGAGCTAACAATTGAAACCCCGGAACTTCACAGGAAACGACTTCGACACCACTGGGCCAGGATGCTAGCTGCCGTGTTAATGAACGCGAGATCAGACAGCAGCGAAGACCTTGACTTACGCTAGCTACATGTACAGGTCCTCAGATAAACCCCTTGCCGCGGCGCTGTTGAGAGTCCTTCCCTGCATCCTCGGACATCTTTTTAGCTGCCTCCTCCCGCCGACGCTGAGATTCCTTCCCTTGCTGATCCAAGAAGTCCGAATCTTTTGGGTCGAGAATCTTGCCGCCTTTTTTATCAGACATAATGGTAAACTGAACCCTTAGGACCCATTTGTGAATCGACGTACTCTGAAGTAAGAGGTAGGCTTGGTGGGAGGTGGTCACAGTTTATAGAGAAGGAATGCAATACGCTTTTATGCTTTTTCTGAGAATACCGCCAGCTCCCTTAAGCAGCAATAAGATCACTCTCCGTCTCAGCTTATCAGTGACAGCGATGTTTGTTGCTGACCAGGTCTTGATCGACATCCATCCTCAGCGATTTGCTGCAATTGTGATGAAATTCGCTGCCTGCATAGCCACTTCACGGCACGGTACAGGTGTGGTAGGGCTTGTGGATTGTAATTGGGTGAAGAACGAGTCGACAAAGTAAACGAGGGGTTGGATGATGTGGGTGCTGCTTGTCGGCAATGGGAGTAGTCTGTTCCAATGTGTACCAACACAGCCGGCATGATGATTCGCTATTCGCAAGTTCTCGAATCCCGCCAAGCCACGCCTTGTTCTATGAATATTATGCACCTATCGTCGGTTTTGCTGTCCCATGTAACCAGTAGAGGATATAGAACCAATCATTTACACATATTACAGGGAACCATGCGAGAGTACCACATGATAGAACATTTTAGTTGGACTGTTAGTATGAGGAAGATAAGAAGAGGCCTAGAAAACTAGATTTCCGGCTCGCCCTAAGGTTAGAATAATTATATTATTATAGTTAGCTGTCCGATAGTAGGGTTCTACTAATAGAAGCTAAGGGCTAATACTTAGTAAATATTATAATCTTATGAGTTTATATTACTACATAGACCTTAGGGATAAGAGATATAGTAGTGAGTTATGATTCTTATGAAGGGTAATAATATAAAATAAAGTTAAAGGAATTCTAGAGATAATTATAAGGTTGATTACTAAAAAGCTATAGGAGTTTATTCTTAAGTTAAGCTTAAGTCTATATTGTATATAAGTCCTAAATAATTCTCTTTAGTATATATTAAGTAATTATTTACTAATAATAATAATTATAATTATTTAGTATTATTAATTAAATACTCTTTCGATTATTTCTTTTTATATTCTATTAATTACTATGTATTTTGTCTCTATATAACTTATAATATAGTTATTCTATACTAAGTAAGGCTTATTATTTACATATTATTATATATGTATATTACTCTTAGGCCCTAGGCATACCTAGAGGGCTACTCTAGTTCTTTTATATCTGATACGTTATGATATATACAAGGGCTTTTCGGTTAAGAGTTAGCTTATTTTATTAAATCATACAGTATAAAATATAAAATAACAAATATATCAATATATAGCTTTTCAAAATTTCTAGATAAATATCTTTATAGGATTTATACTTAAAACTTACTAATATAGATATTAACTAATTTAAATAGAGTTTCTACTACTTTATATATATATTACGCCCTACTTTCTATACTAAGGGGTCGATTTAGTAGATTTATCTTAGGCGAGCTCAATATTTACTATTATTACTCTGACTCTTTAATATTATTATATCTTATCAAATTGTATAGTATAGCATATAAAATGGTATAGGATATAGAATAATAAACATATTAATATATAACTATCTAGAATCTCTAACGTGGTTCATTAGTTAGCCGCGTATATTAATTAGCCGCGCACTTTTTCCTAGACCCGCTTAGTTATTAACTACTTCTATATTTAACGCGTAATTACTCTATAACTATAATACTAATTTATATATAAGAAGATAAAATCCTTCTTATTATTAAGGCGATCTAATTAATATATACTATAAGCTAAAAGCTAAGTATATAATATATAGCGAAGAACTATAATATCCCTGAAAGCTCTTTATATAATAAAATAAATACCTAATCTTAATAAAAACGTACCTAACCTTAATAAGTTAAACTTAATCTAATTAAAGAGAAAATACTTCTCTAATATATTATTAAATAGGATACTAGAGGATTTCCTTTATACCTCGCTAGTATAGAAGATTTAGCTAATCTCCTATTATAAGTATATAATAATAAGCTTATTAGTAAGTAATAAGCTAAGCGGTTTATGGACTTATATCCTACTCTAAAAACTAAGTTTAATTATCTATATATTTATCAAGAGGCTCTTTAAAAGGGCCTAGAGGTTATTTTAAAGTAGTTTATATTATTATCTAATATAATAACTAAATATGGAATCTAAGAGAAGGATCTTTATAATTTTAATAAAATTAGCTTTATAATTAGTATAATTACTATACTAATAGTAGTAATATATACTAATTAATATAGTAAAATAAAGTCTATTTAGCCTAATAACTATAAATAGGCTATAGTTATTAAATATATTAATTTAAGTAGGTAGTGTATCCCTCTATTTATAATTATAAAGCACGTATATTACCTTACTAGTTAGACTATAGAATTAGGTTCTCTAAGTAACTAGGTTATTAAGCCTACTACTAATTATAAGGGGTTAGACCTAAGTTTATTTAATAATAAGTCGCTATAATACTATATATTTAAGCTAAAGAGGAAAAGGGGAAGTTTTCCTCTCTAGTAGAGATTTCACTAGTCTATAAGGGATTATTAAATAAGCCCTAAGTAAGCCCTAAGTAGCTCTTTAAAATAATAAACCTTAGTAGAAGCCTAGGTAGGCTTAACTTAGATATACCTTATAATACTATCCCCCTCCTAGCTAATTCTGCCTTAGGTATAGGCTAGGTTATTATTATTATTTATAACTAGCTTATATAAGGCTTTATACTTATTTATTATAGTAGTCTCTATAATAGCTTCTATAAGCTCCTAGGTAAGCTTTATATACCCCTCTTATTTAACTAAGACCTCGCGACTCTACCTTCTCCTAATTACTTTCTATTACGCTATATATATCTCCTTTATATATTACTTAGAATCGCTATTATTAGCTACACTTAGTAATAGCTAGGGATTGGTCCTTATTTAAGTAAGTAGTAGGTCCTCTAGTACCCTCTAGAGGAGGTTTATATAAAGCCTTAGGTAGATATTACTAAGTATATCTAACTTAATAATATATAAGCTTAGGATTCCTATTATAATATATTTATAATATAACTATAATAGCTTCTTACTAAGCCTAGGGCTCTTATAGTTAGCTATTAAGAGCTAAATCCTATTACTTACCTAGTATTTCTCTAAAAATATTTTATATTAGTTTATATTATCCTCGCTAAATTACTACTTATTCAAATAAAGTCTATTACTTCTTATAGTTTAGTTACTAGGAGGGTAGCTATAATATCCCTAGAGGGGGTCTCTTAGAATATATTATTTATGATAAGTATAGGGTTAATATAATATCTATGTTTAAAAAAATAGCGAGAGTCTAGTTATATTATTAACCTTATTATAAAATACTAACTACATAATAAGTAGGAGCTATCCCTAGTTATCCTATACCTAAGTTATAAATACCTATAGGATAGCTTATATCTCCTAGTTCTACCTTTTAGTATTATTAGTAATCTAGTAGTATATAATACTTAATAGTCTCTTTATATTAATAAGGTAGTAAAATTTAGCCTAGAAATAGCTTACTTAGTTAAACCTATAACTACTAATAATATTATATAGAAACCTATAGAACTAGAAGTAATAAGTAAAGGACTAGTAGGTATAAGCTTCTACCTCTATAATACCTATCTCCTCTAGTATTACTAATTTACTTAGCTTATTTACTATAACCTATAGGTATTCGCTAGTATTATTCTTTATAGGTAATAGGTTTATAATAAAATCTATTAAGAGGTCTAAGTATAACTAAGTGTTACGGGCTACGCCCGGGTTAAGCTTACCTAGGCTTCTGCCTAGGTTTACCGCCTTAAGGAGCTACCTAGGGCCTACCCGGGGCTTACCTAGCTATTCCCTATAAACTAGCGAAATCTCTACTAGAGAGGAAAACTTCCCCTTTTCCTCTTTAGCTTAAATAAATAGTATTATAATAAACTCTTATTAAATAAACTTAGGTCTAACCCCTCGTATATTTAAGCTTATTATTATAATAATAATAATAGGTTAAGCACCGCTCCCTACTAGTTAGTAAGATAGTTAATAGTAGTATAGCTAAAACTTAAGATAAGCTATTATAAGCTAATTTAGTAATAGTAATAAAGTCCCTCTAGTAATAGTTATAGGAGGTTAAGTAGGGGAATAGCTAATATATAGCTATATAAACCCCTATAAGTATTACTAATAAGGTACTAGTAATACCTAGTATAATATACTAGAAGCTACTACCCCTACCCCTAAAGTTTTTAAGTAAGTAAAAGGAATATACTACCTAGGTATAATAGATAAGGTATAAGACTATTATAGATAGGGCGTTCTATATTATAGATATAGAGGTATAGTACCTTATTAACTCCTACTTAAATACTATAGCCTAGTAAGTAGTCTCTACTTTCTATAGAGCTAGGGGGGGTAAGGGGAAATATAACCCTAAGGACTTTATAACTTACCTAGATTAGATATGTAAAGACCTAAATATCTAGTTATAAGCTATAATCTAATTATAGACCCTCTAGTAGAAAGAGAATAAATCCCTAGTAACCTTCTTATTAAGGCTTAAGTAGATACTAGCTAATATAAGTAATATAAACTAGCCTAGCTAAGTCTAGATCTTACTTCTAGAGGCCTTACTTACCCCTAGGCTAAGGGATTAGCTAATTACTATTAACTTACTAGCTAATTATAATAGCTAGCTCTTAAAGGTCTAGAGTATTATATAGAAAGTAGAGCGCTAGAAAGTTGCTAATAGCTACCTAGTAACTTACTAGAGACCTACTACTAAGGATACTAAGGGAGATACCTATATAACTAGAGCTATATATATTTTATAAGTTAAGGAAATAAGATATTATACCTACTAAAACTCTAGATCCTCCTTAAGTACCTCCCTAGTATAATATTAATAACCTTAGAAGGGTATAAGGGACCCCTATACTTATTATACTTATAGAGCTAGAGGTTATATTACTTAGTATTACCCTAGTAAAGAGGATTAGCTACCTAGGGTTATAAAAGTAAAGACCTTAAAAAAGGATATAATATACTATAAGGTTATAAATAACTACTAAGTAGTAACTAACTCCTTAAAAGAAAATAAGGAGTTAAGAAAAGACTAACTCTAGAGCGAAATTAGGCCCTAGAGCTTATTAAAAAGGAGATATTAAGTTAGGAAGAATATAAATAGGAATAGCTAGCTAATAATAAGCTTATTATTATTTAAGTTAGAGTTAATAGAAAATATCTAGCTTATACCCTAGTAGATACTAGGAGTAATACTTATATAATAATTAACCTTTCCCTAGCCTAATACCTCTGCTTTCTATATATTAAGAAGAGATACTAGAGAGCCTTAGTAGCCTATTCGGCTCCGATATAATCAGCCCCGGTGCGGCGCGCGTCCGACTTTATGCGAGGGTTTGCTTGCGAGTAGTAGGAACGTATAGGGTTCCTATATTATTTTCCTTAACTAGTAGAGGGTATAGGTTAAAGGTTACCTATATAGTATTTCCCGAATTATACTTATGAACTAGGTGAATTTATTATAGTCTTTTTGCAAAGGGGCTGCGGCGTAATTCCGAACTTAATATAGTTACCTACTAGCTTTAGAGCTTCCTATTAGATATAAAAGCTAAGGTTTAAATTAGTAAGTATAATATTAATAGTTAGGGGAGACTAATATTTAGGGGGAGGCTATAAGTACTTAGCGGGGAGGATAATAATAACTTACTAGGGGAGCTCTATATAAAGATTATCTAATAGAGCTATAACTTAACTATAACTACTTACCTAGGCTATAATAGCATGCTAAAAATAGTAAGCTAGTAGTTCTATTAGCTAGGATAATTATAGATAGTATAGAGATTTATAAGGAATTATAATATCTATAGAGGGATATATATCTAGAGGTAAGCTAAGAGGGGCTTCCTAAAGCCCTTATTAGTACTTACTTAGTTATACTTAGACCTCTTAATAGACTTTATTATAGACTTACTACTTATAAAGGATAATACTAGCTAATACTTATAAGTTATAATAAATAGGCTAGGTAAGTTAGTAATACTAGAGGAGATAGGTACTATAGAGGTAGAAGCTTATACCTACTAGTTCCTTACTT
Source organism: Colletotrichum ledebouriae (assembly GCA_036785755.1). NCBI lineage: Eukaryota > Fungi > Ascomycota > Sordariomycetes > Glomerellales > Glomerellaceae > Colletotrichum > Colletotrichum ledebouriae. The sequence goes on along the minus strand of JAVHLU010000862.1, from coordinate 21,993 downwards.
CCTACTTCTTATTCTATAGGTTCCTATATAGTATTATTAGTAATTAAGGGTCTAACTAGGTAAGCTACTTCTAGGCTAGATTCTACTACCTTACTAGTATAAAGAGGCTATTAAGTATTATATACTACCTATAGACTAATAATAATACTAAGAGGTAGAACTAGGAGATATAAGCTATCCTATACGCATTTATAACCTAAGTATAGGATAACTAGGGGTAGCTCCTACTTACTACCTAGCTAGCGCTCTATAATAGGGTTAGTAATATAACTAGGCTCTTACTATTCTTCTTAGAATATAAGTACTATACTAACCCTATACTTATAATAGATAATATAGTAGAAGAAGCCCCCTCTAGGGATATAATAGCTATCCTCCTAGTAATAAGACTATAGGAGGTAGTAGACTTTATCTAAGTAAGTATTATAGCTACCTAATAATATAGCGAGGAGAATATAAACTAGTATAGGATACTTATAGAGGAGTATTAGATAAGTAATAAGGTTTAGCTTTTAATAGCTAATTATAAAAGCCCTAGGCTTAGTAAAAAGCTATTATAGTTATACTATAAATATATTATAGTTAGAGTCCCGAGCCTATATATTATTAAGTTAGATATACCTAGTAATATCTACCTAAGGTTCTATATAGACCTTCTCTAGAGGGTACTAGAGGACCCCTTACCTATATAGATAAGGATAGACCCCTAGCTACTACTAATTATAGCTAATAATAGCAAATTCGAGTAGTATATAGAGGAGATATATATAATATAATAAAAAGTAGTTAGGTAAGGGCGGAGGCGTGAGGTCCTAGTTAAGTAGGAGGGGTATATAGAGCCTACCTAGGAGCCTATAGAGGCTATTATAGAGACTACTATAGTAAATAAGTATAAAGCCCTATATAGACTAGTTATAAATAATAATAGCAACCTAGCTTATACCTAGGGGGGGACTAGCTAGGAGGGGGGATAGTATTATAAGCTATACCCTAGTTAAGCTTACTTGGGCTTCTACCTAGGTTTATTACCTTAAGGAGCTACCTAGGGCCTACCTAGGGCCTACCTAGTTATTACTTATAGATTAGTAAAATCTCTACTAGAAAGGAAAACTTCCACTTTTCCTCTTTAGCTTAAATAAATAGTATTATAGCAACCTCTTATTAAATAAACTTAGGTCTAACCCCTCGCACTAAGTAGGTATTAGTAAGGGCTTTAAGAAACCCCTCTTAGCTTACCTTTAGATATATATCCCTCTATAGATATTATAATTCCTTATAAGCCTCTATACTATTTATAATTATCCTAGCTAGTAGAACTACTAGCTTATTATTTTTAGTATATTATTATAACCTAAGTAAGTAGTTATATTTAAGCTATAGCTTTACTAAATGATCTTTATATAAAGCTCCCCTAGTAAGCTATTATTATCCTCCCTACTAAGTACTTATAGCCTCCCTCTAAATATTAGCCTCTTCTACTTATTAATATTATACTTATTAATTTAAACCTTAGCCCTTATATCTAGTAGGAAACTCTAAAGCTAGTAAGTAAGTATATAATATATAGCTTTATATATTATATTCTTTTTTATAATCTTTAGCTATAATACTTATAGTTTAGGGTTATTATTAAAAACTATAGTATCTAGGATATTAATATAACCCTTCTAATTTCTCCTTACTAGGGGGCTAATTATAAGGTCCCTATAGGGGTAGGCGCGGTTTAGTATTAACTTATTCCTTAGGGGCGTCTAGTAATATAGTATTTTTAGTATCTTCCTTATTATCTAGGAGCTCTATAACTCTCTAAGTAATTTAAATAGGAGGGTCTTAAATTATAGGTAGGTCTACTATTTAGGGAGCCTACTAATAATAAGTATTATAAGGTTCTATATAATAACCTCTAGCTTTCCCTCTTTCTATAGTAATAATATCTTCTACTAAGTTAATATATTAGTTCTTTAGCTTAAAGCTAAAGAATATTATATCTATAAAGTTATATAATTAAGTAGTATCTTTTAATAAATTCGTAAAGCTAATAGATAGTTTAGGGCGTGTCTTATTATAACTAATAACTCTTATAACTTCTTCTAGAAGCTTTAGCTACTACTTTTCTACTAACTTACTTATAGTAATTATATAGTATATAAAGGTGTCCTCGTTAATTAGGATATACTTTAAAATCGTCTAGCTATTAGTTAATTTATAGTTATAGCCTTTATTAATAATACCTATCTTAACCTTAGTACTTATATCTAGGGTGCTAATAAAGTAGTAGGGCGATATATAGTAGTAAACCCTATTCTAGCTAGCCTCGAGATACTTAACGTAGCTAATAATAATATAGTTAATAGCGCTATAAAACTAGTAGCCCCCTATAGCCTAGATAGGTATATACTAAAGTAGTCTATCTTACTAGAAGCCTCTATAGCTTCCTCTTACTCTACCTCTTCTAAATCCCTAGTATTATTAGTATTCTCCTTAGTAATCCCTATATCTAGCTTATAAGTAAAGGTATTACTATTATTAGTATTAAGTCTATAAATAGTCTTAAGATTATTATTTATAAGGTTTAGTAGCTTCTATAGCGTTTAAATTAAAAGTATTATCTCCTTAGCTAGTAACTCTCTTAATAAGGGATAAGATATTAGTTTTATAATTAGCCCTATAATATTTAGGGTCCTAAAGTTCTCTATAAGAGAGTTAATAATTAAATTAGTAGTCTAGGCTATAGAGGGTTCCTTAGCTTTAGCCCTCTACCTTATTAGAATTATCTTTATAAGGACTTAAAGCGTTATTATTAGTTTAGGCTTAATAAGGCTAGATAACTACTAAAGTTCCTAATAGGTAGTAGACTATTTAATTAGGGCGTCTTCTATTATAATTTATTACTTTAAAATAACTTTAGTAGGCTAGTAGCTAAGACTTTAAGCTATAGCTCTTATAGCCCTCTCTAAAGAATAGTAATAAGTAATATAATAAGCTTAGTATTAATATATTCTAGGTCTCTATACTAAATAGCTCTCTATTAAAGCTATTAAATAGTAGTAATTAACGCTATAACCTAGGAAGGGTTATTATTCTTAATATAAGATCCTATAACTAGGTTCTAAAGGTCCTTATTAGGGTCTTAATAAGACTTCGGGTTTATAAATCTAAATTAGTATAGAAGTTTCTCCTTAGCTTCCTTCTAGGTCTTAGCTTTATTAATATAAGATTTTACTATATCTTAATAGTTACTAGAGCTATATATATAGACCTCGTTCTTTATATCTTTATTAGTCTTATAGTAAAGCTTTAAAAGGCTCTTATAGTTAGTAATAAAGTTAGAGATATTAGTACTAATAAACTTAGGCGCTCTAGTTAAATAGGGAGTTATTACTATAATAATAGAACGTCTTACAAGGAGATTAGTAAGGGCTATAATATCCTAATTAGTATAGCTTCCTTTAGGGGAATATAGAGTACTTAAGGGTATTACTCTTATTCTAGAAATAGGATTTATAGACCTATTTATACTATTATTAGAAGCTAGCTATCCTATAGTATAAAGTTATATCTCGCTAAACGAAGCTCCTATAAATCCCTCTTTAAGCTATTTCCCCTTATTAGAAGAGGATCTAGTATCTAAGTTAGCTAAGGAAGAAGAAGATATAATACTTATAGGTCTATAAATATTAAAGTTAATATTATATAATTAAAATAATAGAGTATTATAATTAATAAAGTAAAGTTTTTATTATAATATCTTTTAAATAGAAAGATAAAGTAAGTAGTTATAACTTTCTTTAAATAAAACGAAAAAAAGGAAATAATATAAATTAAATACCTAAATAAATATAAGAAAGGTCTAGTAACCTCGATCTTATTACTCTAGGTTATTATAGATCTACTTTAAGTCTTATTACTTAATATAGAAGGGTCTTTCTAATAACGCTCTTATCTTAGAAGAATTTATAGCTTCTCTATATTAGTATCTCTCTAAAGTTAGTATATTACTCTTAGTACTTAGGGCTATAATAGTAAGGGGTTTATTAGTCTCTAGTTACTAATCTAGTTAATCTCGCTATATTTATTAGCTTAGTAAGACTACTAATCTCTATATTAGTATTATATATAGCTATCTTAGCTATATTAGCTATAACTCGCTAGTTAAATAATAGTAGTTATAATAATATATAAGGGGGTAAGGAAAGGAATATACTCACTAGAACCTACTAATAGTATAAAAAAAAAGAAAAAGGGAGGATTTTAAGGTCTATATTATTCCTACTTTAATTCCATAAGAAAGCATAGCTATTACTATTCCCTCGGAACTAAGGTAGGTTTATAAATATCTTCCTCTCTTTAAACTATGTTTTTATTATTATTTATATTATTATTATTCGTTACTTATAAATTTCTTAAGTTATTATCGCATTCGAAGTAGAATAATTATATATATATATTAATAGCAGGGACGTATAGATATAGCGAAGGCACCTAACTCTCTAAGAAGCCTATAAAGGCTATTAAAAAGAGCAAAAGAATCTACCTCTAGGTATTATTAGAAAGGGCTAGAACTAATAGGAACTAGAAAAATAATAAATAATATAGCTCTACTTATAAATAGGTAAGAATATTAAGAGTAGGCTTAAAGGATATATAGAATAATTCGTAGATCTAGTTAAAAGAGATTATCTAAATTAGGCGCGGATTTGCTAAGAAAATACTAAAAAACGAGGTATAGGGTTATTAAGGTACTAATCGTAATAATATATATACTCCCCCTAAGTCTGCTATGCTCCTCTCTTCTACGCTCTACTCTATAGTCTTCCTATAACGGGTCTATGCGCTAAGGGAGCTTTCTAAAAGTTGCGTAGCTAAGTCTATCTTATCCTATCTCAATACCCTTTAGGGAGGTAGGGGGTAGCTACTTAGTAATTACTTAGAGTTTTTTAGGGTTATAAGAGAGACCCTCTCTAGTAGTTACTATAAACCCTACATATTTAACCTTCTTTATTAAGAACTTATACTTTATAAGATCGAGGTTTAGCTTAGTATCTACTAGCTTCTAGAGGACCTCCTAGACCTTTCTCTCGTAGTCTTCTTTTTCTATTAGAGTAGATTAAGATATTATCTATATAAGTACTAATAAAGCTATTAAGGAAGTCCTATAGGGTATTATTAATATATTACTAGAAGCTAGTAGGGGTATTAGTTAGGCTAAATAAGTAGATTACTTACTTAAATAACCTATATTAAGTATAGAATATAGTTCTCTCTTAGTACTCCTCTATTACCCTAAACTTATAGAAGGCTATAACTATATCTAGCTTAATATATTACTTAGCTATACTTAACTAGTATAATATCTTAGAGATTAGTAGAAGGGGGTAATAGTCTTTCTTAGTAGTTATATTAAGGGCTCTATAATTAATATAGAAGTAGATTCCTCTACCTAGCTTCCTTATAAAGAGTATTAATACCTTAATAAGTAAGCTACTAGCCTTAATAAACCCCTTATTTAGGAGGTCTTATAGGGCTTTTTTTAGTATTAATAGGTTTCCTCTTAATATATTATTAAGGGGGCCCTAAGGGAGTAGTAGCCCCCTTCTATCTAATCCTCGTATAAGGTTAATCTAGTAGTCTACTCCTAGTTACCTAGGGGGTAATAAATAAGCTTTATTAGGGTTAAATAAGTTAGGAAACTCCTTTAAAACCTAGCTTAATAAATAGTATTATTAATCCTCTTTTAGCTTTAGGTTTAAGGCTTTCTTAATATTAGCTAAGCTAATAGATTATATTAATACCTCTAAATACCCTCCTAATACTTACTCTATTATCTCGCTAGGTATTAATAGATTATAAAGAATAAGGGTATATTAAGGAACCTTATAGCTCATATTTCCTTTATAAGGGGTATTTCTTCTTAGTCTTTTAAGTATAGCCTAACTTACCCCCTCCTATATTATATTTAGTAAGCTATAGCGTTATAAATAACCTAGTTATATTCTATCTAAGGGCGCCCTAAGAGGATACTAAGGTCTAGACTATTAACTATATATATAAAGATACGCTAGGTATAACTACTCGTTTCTAGGTTAAGTATTATTATACCTAGAGTATTACTTACTAATAATCTACTAAGTATATACCCCCTTATAAGTTAATATCTCTTCTTAATATATAAAAAGTAAAGGTATTAAGCTAGGGAAAGGTTAATTATTATATAAGTATTACTCCTAGTATTTACTAGGATATAAGCTAGATATCCTGTATTAACTCTAATTTAAATAATAATAAGCTTATTATTAGCTAGCCATTCTTACTTATATTCTTTTTAACTTAATATCTCCTCCTTAGTAAGCTCTAGGGCTTAATTTTACTCTATAGTTAGTCTTTTTCTAACTTCTTATCTTCTTTTAAGGAGTTAGCTACTATTTAATAGTTATTTATAACCTTATAATATACTAATTCTTCCTTTAGGGCCTTTACTTTTATAACCCTAAGTAGCTAGTCCTCTTTATTCGGGTAGCGCTAGGTAATATAACCTCTAACTCTATAAGTAACCCTAATAGGTATAGGAGTCCCTTTATACCCTTCTAAGGCTATTAGTATTATACTAAGGAGGTATCTAAGAGGACCTAGAGTTTTAATCGTTATAATATCTTACCTTCTTAACTTATAAGATATATATAGCTCTAGTTATATAAGTATCCCCCTTAGTATTCTTAGTAATAAGTCTCTAGTAAGTTACTAAGTAGTTATTAAAGACCTTCTAGCGCTCTACTCTCTATATAATACTCTAAACCTTTAAGAGCTAGCTATTATAATTAGCTAGTAAGTTAATAATAATTAGCTAATCCCTTAGCTTAGGGGTAAGGGAGGCTTTTAGAAGCGAGATCTAAACTTAGCTTAACTAATTTATACTACTTATATTAGCTAATATTTACTTAAACCTTAATAGGAAGGTCGCTAGGGCGTCGTTCTCTTTCTACTAGAGGGTTTATAATTAAGCTATAGCTTATAATTAGGGTCCTTATAAGTCTAATTAAGGTAAGTTATAAAATCCTCTAAGTTATGTTATCTACTATCCCCCCTAGCTCTATCAAAAGTAGAGACTACTTATTAGGGAGTAATATCTAAGTAGGAGTTAATAAGGTATTATACCTCTATATTTATAGGGTAGAATACCCTATTAATAGCGATTTTATATCTTATTTACTATACTTAGGAGGTATATTCCTTCTATTTACTTAAAAACTTCAGGGGTAGGGGTAGTAGCTTCTAATTTATAATACTAGGTATTACTAGGGCCTTACTAGTAATACTTATAGGGGTCTATATAGCTATATATTAGCTATTCCTTTACTTAACCTCTTATAACTATTACTAGAGGGACTCTATTACTATTATTAAATTATTAGCTTATCTCAAGTTTTAGCTATACTATTATTAACTATCTTACTAACTAGTAGGGAGTAGCGCTCTACTTATTATTATTATTATAATAATAAGCTTAAATATATAAGGTGTTAGACCTAAGTTTATTTAATAAGAGGTTATTATAATATTATTTATTTAAGCTAAAAAGGAAAAGGGGAAGTTTTCCTCTCTAGTAGAGATTTTACTAGTCTATAGGGAATAACTAAGTAAGCCCTAGGTAAGCCCTAGGTAAGCCCTAGGTAAGCCCTAGGTAGCTCCCTAAGGTAGTAAACCTAGGTAGAAGCCTAGGTAGGCTTAACCTAGGCGTAGCCTATAACATCTAATTAGTTAAATTAGTCTTAAGCCTTTCTTAAAAGTAACTAAAAAGTAACTAATCACTTAATAATTAGAATAAAAAGCTATATATTACTAATATAAATCTCGTAAAAATATAAAGTATCTATAACTATTATTAGTATTTAATAGAACATGTTTTATAATTTTAGCTATATCTTCTATATAGTGACTAAACCTGACTAATTCTTTAGTACGATCATCGTACTAATAAGATGTTCAGAATTGACGCCATACCCCTGCAATTGAAGAGGACTACCCAGCTAACCTGCATAGGTGTGAGTGAGTTCACCATTCGGCGAGAGTGCCTGCACTGGTCACATTCATCATAATGATACAGAGGCGCGCTGATGATCGGGGTAGACCATCTAACGTTATGGTCAAAATCATTTATAAATAGAGATGTCTTCCAAAAATGATTCACTCGGGAGACCATGACCATTGATACACGGAGAAACAGCCACAGGTGAATAATAATTGGAAAGCGATCTAGCCCAGCTAACAAGATGTAGACCATTCACCTACCAGCCAAAGAAAAATGTGTTCCAAGGCAGCGCCTGCGACAATCTACCGAAAATGCGGCCATAAGTCGGACGGCGTTGAGAAAATATACAAATGTGGTCTCTATCCCAGCGGCCCGAAATGTTCAGACCCACCATATAATCATTCAATCACAGACAACAAGGTCAACAAGTGGTGCGACGATTGTGTTGCGGCAGGGAAGGGGCAGAATTGATAACAAGATATCGTTTCATCTCAAGCCTAATTGCGTTCTATCAGCGGCACAGCCATCAGTTGGGTAGATAAATTGAGTTGTGCATAATAGGAATATACACAGTACTGTAGCAGAGGACGGGAGTGGCCACGCTAGGTGGGCACGTGGCCAGCTAAGCACCTATCTTTCTACAAGAGGTTATACTTCTTTTATGCAATTAGACACAGTTACTGCTCCGGGTAGTACATGCCCACTTTATTAATATAATTGATTCACCCGATGGCAAGGAAACCTAAACATCCGAGACCGAGAGTCATTTGAGGGGAAAATATCTCCATGATGATGCCTCGTTTCTCACCACCACATGATTCCATTTTCACGACTTTCGATTAACACTAGACAACATGCAAATCATTACGCCATTTAGAGATTGCCCCGGGGAATGCCTCTGCGTCGGGCCGTCTCAAGGTCTTGTCTACGCCATCAACCAAGAGATCGTTGTCAAAGTGCCGTTTCAGTACCCAGTCCTCGAGGATACAGGCACGCATCACATGCTAGATCTTGCCCTCAGAAGTTTCGTTTCTCTAGAAAAAGAATTAGCGGTTTACCAAACCATAAAAACCCACCCACATCTCAATATTACTCGAAGACTGGAAACCGATGAGGCAAACTGCTTATTTCTGGAACGGCTTACACCATTGGAAGTAGCATGGCGTAACTCGAGTGAACCAGACCGACGACGCTGGGCCTTGGAACTACTCGATGCAGTACGTTGGTTGGAGCATCAGGGTTGGGCAAATGGTGACCTTGCTGTGCGGAACCTGGGGATCGACAGCACGAATCGCCTGAAAGTGTTTGACTTTGGGTCTGCTATTGAGCACTTGCACCCGGACTACGAAAACGATCTAAGGAGGGATCATTTTGACCTAGCGACTTGTCTACATTTTATTCTCTCGGGGGTCGATCCATTTGATGGGGCAAACTCATACGCTGAGGTCGAGAAAGTTCGGGCAACGCTGGCGAGCGGACATGGAGTTGTTGAACAAGGCGCCGAAGTTTTGACTGACATCCTCCAAGACGGTTGGACTGGACGTGATTCTTCTACAGGATTTAGTCATGTTTTCGGGCGAGCCTTTGATATCCTCGGACACCTGGCTCGCAGCATTCCGACAGACCAATCTGAGAGCCACTATCAACGTCTTGAATCTTATTGCAGAGATTGGCTTCACAATTCACCACGGAACCCACTTTGGAAGGATGTCGAAGGGTATCTGTTGGATTGTAAGGCGGTGGGGCACGAAGCAGATATGGACATGTGGCGTTGATGACTGGCTACTCCTTCGCAATGCTGCTATAGTTAAGCCACGCTATCTTCGCAATTGAGTCATCGTTCTCCGAGGCTTTTCTACTACTGCGGCCAAATCAGACTGGGTTTGGCAGAAAGTCACGGCAGCAAATGACTACATCGGCTTTTCTGCAAGACGCGCGACTTTCAGCCCCCGCATTTTGACCCGCGAAACTTCATGTTCATCGTTTCACTGAGGCCGTTTACTCACTGGCCTGATGTATAAAGTCAATAGTACTCTCAACCAGCCTATTTGATCTCATGGAGGCCGGGTGTGTCTTTTTTGGGCGACTTCTGCGACCATCTTAAAGTGTGTTCTACGCAGAGGACTATACGAATTATTCAACTAAAAATACAGGAGACTCTTCCCTGCTTGACATAAGTAGAAGATTCTAAATAATCTAACTTGATGTGATAAACAAGGCTGGTTACACGAGAGCTTAATGAATAACGAGTTAGTCTGAGATGTAACGATGCTAGCGAGCTAGGAGCTGCAAGCGAGGGTTATTATCATATGCAGACGCGGTGCAGAGTAATAGATTTAGTATAGTTAGGTATAGCTAAGGTTAAATATTCTTCTCTAGCCCTCTAGTTCACTAGGTAAGGGCTAGAGGGCTTATCTAGGGGTTACCTAGTGCCTCCCTATATCCCCTAACTCCTATAGACTTCTCTAACTTAGCCTACTAAGCCCTTTTCCTTATAATATTATCCTAGCTTATAATATAATCCCCCCCTCTAAACTAGTCTATCTATTATAAACTAGTGCGGTGCAGAGTAATAGAGTTAGTATAGTTAGGTATAGCTAAGGTTAAGCATTCTTCTCTAGCCCTCTAGTCTACTAGGTAAGGGCTAAAGGGCTTATCTAGTAGTTACCTAGTGCCTCCCTATATCTCCTAACTCGACTTCCCTACTTAGCCTACTAAGCCCTTTTCCCTATAATATTATCCTAGCTTATAATATAATCCCCCCCCCCCCCTCTAAACTAGTCTATCCTTAGACTAGTTTACTTAGTAGTTATCTAGAGGGTATCTAATACCTCTTTATAGGAATTTATAACTTTCTAGTTTCTATAGGTCTAGAATTTAATATCCCTTATTTTAGTTATATAACTCTTCTTTAGATAGCTAGGTAGCTTAGAGGAGTAATTAACTAGTAATAAGGTACTTATCCTCTACCCTAGCTACTCTTATAGCTCTTATACCTAGGTATTAAAGGACTTTATAGCTTAGAGGAGTAATAAGCTAGTAATAGGGCTACTCCTATACTCTAACTATTCTTATAGCTTTATTAAATAGGTCTAGGACTACTTAGTAGTTATTTAGATAGCTATAGCTAAGTTTCCTTATAAGGGTTACTTCTTCTTTTATAAAGTTAAACTAAAATATATTATTATTTAGGCTTACTTTTATTACTTTAAATTCGCTTTTAAATTATTATATTTTCTACTTATTATTATATTTTTAATGCTTTTATAGGAGTAATAAAGACGTTCTCCCTCTATAGATAAAGAAGGTTTTTATTATAATATAGGGGGCTATTAGTAGTTATCTAGTAGTTACCTAGTACCTCCTTATACTTAGTAGAGTTAGCTAAAGCTAAATAATATAATAATCTAGAGATTATCCTCCTTTTAGCTATATAAAAGCCTAGTTTTAATATTAAGTTAAAAATATATAAATACTATTTAAAATTTCACCTTATTAAAATCTCTCCTTTTTATTTCTTTAGATTTATAATACTAATACCACTACTAATAACTTACTATTAGCCCCCCGCTCCCCTACTAATAACTTTATCTTAATTACTATATAATAAATCTATTATTATATTTTCCGCTGCTACTAACGCCCCTAATACCGCCCCTTACCCTACTAATACGCTAGATACTACTAGTATCCCTATAATAAGTAAGCTCTAGGTATACTCCTGCTACTACTACCTCTTAGTATAGGTAAAGTAAGAGCTGCCTAAGGATATAGATACTAAGCTTAAGCTCCTTATAAGCTTAATTATATACTTTAAGAGTAATAGTAAGTATATAGTTCTTCGCTAGTACTTAGCTAGTACTTATCTAGTACTTTACTAGCTTTAGGTTTTAAATTACTTACTAATTTATAAATTCGTTACTAATTTATTTGTTTTTAAACACCTCTACTAAATATAAGTATTATACTAAGATAAGTAATAGAAAAGCTTATATTAATATAGGTTTTACTTATTATTTTCTAGTTCTTAGCTACTAACTCCCTATAGCTTACTTATTATATAATAAGTATTATTAATAAGCTTAAGCGCCTAATAAATAAAGGCTACTCTAAGCCTAATATTTAGGCGTAATATATTAAGAATAAGGTAAGTTATCTAATACCTCCCTAGTACTTTATTATTAGTTTCTAATTATATTTAGGAGGAGATCCTTACTATCTAGCTTATAATTAAAAAAGCCCTCTAAGCTAAGAGGAATAAAGCTAATATTATACCTAAGAAGTATAAAGCTAAGGAGGCGGAGATCTCTATAGAACTAGAGGATTTCTAAGTAAATACCTTAGAGAAGGCTACTACTTACTAGTAATACCTTACTAAAGAGGCTAAGAAGTAAACTAAGTTATTATATAAGTAATATAAAGAGCTTACTTATTATTATATAATAATAGAGTAGCTAGCTTAGAGGTAGCTAGAGGTATAGGAAGTATAAGCTAAGTATACTAAGGAGTTACTTAACTCCTATAATAAAGTTATAAGTTTATTTAATCCCTACTAATACCTCCCTAGTACTTAGCTAGTTAATATTTCTAACTAAAATAGAATTATAAGGCTTTAGCTATCCTATTTACTATAAGGGGAGATAATAATAATAATAATAATACTAAGGGTACTAGCGCCTAGTAGATTTAAAATCTTTAGGAGTACCCTTAGTAAGCTACTAATACCCTCTAGGTAGTAGTTAGTTACCTTTAGGTATTTTTCTAGTCTCTTTTTACCTTATTAGGGGCCTTTAAGCTAGTAAATTAAGATACCTAGCTAATATACCCTATTTCTACCTTATTAGTAATCCCTTATTAAGTTACTTATTAAGTTATATAAGGATTATAATATTTTTACTTATAATTTAGCTTTATAGTTATTTTATAAATCTATAGATATATTACGCTATAGCTCCTCTGAATTATCTAGTTCGCTATAGCTCTTCTATTTAATAAGGTACTAATAGTTATATCTAGGGCCCCTATAGGTAATAATATAGTCTACTATATAGATATTATTATTATTATTATTTAGGATATCTCGTGGTAAGATAGCTAAGCTAAAAAAGGGCTCAAATCATATAGGAGCGAATATATCATAAACTTAATACTTTTTTTTAATCTATAGCCTATATACTTATCCCCTATTAATTACCTATTAGATCCTAAATAAGCCTAACTACTTATTAGAAAGTTTATAATAAGGTTGCCTTTATCTAATATCTTTAGTTAAGAGTAAAATAGGGTCTCCTATAGTAAAAATAATAAGGGTCCTCCTCTAGTTATAGAACTTACTATATATTTTATTATATTTATAAAATAGGTTAGTAATAGCTAACCCCTAGGTAAGTAGATAATAGACTCTCTTATATACTACTAGGACTAAGACCTTTAGCTAGGGTTTAATATTGTTAGGTCCCTATAGGGAGTATTCTATTGGTAGCTTAGTAGGTAATATCCTAATAGCCTTATAATAGGAGCTATTATAAATAAATTAGGCTAGGTCGATCTAAGTTACCTAGTTATCCTAGTTAATATTATAGAAGGTTTATAAAAAGTGCTTAATACTCTAATTCTAATATTCTATTTAGCTATCTATTTAGAAGTAGAAGGTAGTACTAATCTTCCTCTTAATAACTAGTAAGTCGTATACTTTAGACCAGAATCTACTAGTAAAGAGCAATCCCTAATTAGATATAATAGCTTCTAGGAGCCTAAATATAAGGAAGATATATTTAGTTAGTAGTATAGCTAACCTATTGGCTATAAGTAACTGCCTAGTAGGGATATATAGGGAGTAATGTATAAATTAATTAATAATAATAAGAATATTATTATAAGGCTTATTTTTTCTTATAAGTAATAATAGTAATTTAGTAATAAAGTCGATTAATATTTATTAAAAGGGCCTAGTATGTACTAGTAGGGTTATAGGTTTACTATATAGGAGGTAGTATCTTGGTTTAATATACTAGCATATTATTAATATATTAATATATTCCTTTATATCGGTCTTCTACGCGTTCTAAAAACGATTTTCTAATCCTCTTTAATATCTTAATAACCCCTTAGTAACCTCTAGATACTTTATTATAAAATACTCTAAGGACTTTATTCTAAAGTAGGTAGTTATTAGGGATATATAAGCCCTCTTAATATCTTAGGGTACTAGAACTATCTAGTAACTACCTTATTCCTTATTATTTCTATTTATTAATAATATTAAATAGATCTTTCTATTAGGCTTTCTTAACCTAGTCTTAGAGCGAGGGTATAAGTTATTCTAGGGAGGTACTTAACCGCTAGTTACCCTATTGCTTCCTATTACATACTCTCTAAATAATAGCCTTATTAAAACGTTATAGGAAGTCTTATAGAAGCAAGTCCCTAGCTTCGTGGATTTCTATACCCCCTAGGGTATAGTTAGGTCTTTATAAGAGGCTATTAGCTAGGTTATAGCAACCTAGCCTATATTTAATTTTAAAGTCGAATATTAATAGGTCTTATAATAATTAAGTCTAGTAGCTACTAAGCGTCTTCTTATTAGTAAGGTACTAGTAACCTAGGTAATCTATAATAAATTAGATATAATCCTAGGAGTAAAGTAAGTAGTATCACTACCTTACTACTACCTCCTTAATAGCTAGGAGCTCTACCTCGAGTATATTATACCGTAGTTATACGCCCTTACGCTTCTAGGATATAAATACTACTAGTCTCTATATATCCCTTTCTAGCTAGCTTAATATTACCCCTATTATAAAGTTTAATATATTAGCTTTAACTTAAATTAGGAGTATAGCATTAAAGTAGTATAGAATAAGTACCTCTATAAATAAAGCGCGGAGCTAATAGAAAGTAATTAGCACCTCCCCAGTTATTCCTAGCTACCTCTTAGCTATATTACTAAGTTAATTAATACGTTAATTAATAAGTTAATTAATAAGTTAATTAATAAGGGAGCTATAGATCTTTAGGTAATTCTTAATAAATCTCCTATAGAAACCTATAACTCCTAGAAACTACTAAATCTCTTATATTATAATAAGTACTAGCTACGTAGGGACTACTTAGACCCTCTCCTATTCTAGAGTAATCCTATCTACTAAGACTATAAACCTAAAGAAGTCGATCTCTTCCTTATAGAATTCATAGTTATTAGGGTTTATATAGAGGCTATTAGCTTCTAACTAGGTAAGTACCTATATTACTACCTCTATAAAGGAGTTTATATCGTTAATAAATATCAAAATATTATCTAAATATATAATGCAAATAATACTAACTAGGCCTAAAAGTAACTCGTTAATAAATATCTAGAAGGTAGCTAGTATATTAATAAACCTTAATAGTATAATATAATATTCATAGTAGCTATATTATATGTAGAATACTATCCTCTACTTATCTCCCTCCTAGATTCTTACCTAGTAGTAAGTATCCTTAAGGTTAAGCTTAGTAAAGTACTTTACTTAGGAGAGTTAGTTAAGGATTTCGTTAATTAGAGGGAGAGGGGTATAATTCTTAGTAGTTACTTAGTTAAGTCCTTAGTAGTTTATATATAACTTTAGCTTACCCCCTTTCCTTAGGGATAAATAGGATTAGCGCCCCTACTAGGCTTATTAATAGTTATATCTACCCCTTTTATAAGGCGTTATAGATATAATCCCTTAACTCCTCTAACTCCTTCTTAGCTAATAGATAGATAGGTCTAAATAGGGGCTTAGTCCTAGGCTCTAGATTAATAAGGTAGCTCCTGGTAATCCTAAACTCTAGTATAGTTCCTACTAGGTTAATATTAAATACCTCCTTAAAGTTCTAGTATCTTAGGGGGATAATTATTTTAGTCTTAGGCTTTTTAATATCCTCTAGTTAACTAGTAGTTAATATCTAGTTAACTTAATACGCTTATAAGTATTATTCTTACCTTATTTTTAATATACCTAAGCTCCTTCTTAGTTATAATAAGGCGAATGCTCTTTTTATATAAGGGAAAGGTCTAGCCTAACTCCCTCTAATTAAAATTAGAGCACTCCGCTAAATACTAAGGGATCCCTAAGATAGCGTTATAACTATCCCTATTACTAATCCTAAAGTTATATTAAGCTATCCGCTAGACGCCTATACTATTAGTTATTTAGGTTACTAACTTCTATATACTATAGTTAGGTCCCTTAGATACTTATATTCCCCTAATAGGTTCTAACTTATTAGCCTCTAGTTAGATATTAGTTATAATCCTCTAGTCTATAATATTCTTATTAGCTCTATAATTAATAAGTATAGTACTAGTCTTCTAGCTACTAGAAAGGGCTAGAACCGAAGGGAACTAGAAAGATAATAAATAACATAGCTCTACCTATAAATAGGTAAGAATATTAAGAGTAGGCTTAAAAGATATATAGAATAATTCGCAGATCTAATTAAAAGAGATTATCTAAATTAAGCGCGGATTTGCTAAGAAATTACTAAAAAACGAGGTATAAGGTTATTAAGGTACTAATAGTAATAATAATATCTATCCTATCTTCTTATCTACTACGCTCCTCTCTCCTATACTCTACTCTATAGTTTTCTTATAATAAGTCTATATACTAAGGGAGTCTTCTAAAGGTTATATAGCTAAGTCTATCTTATCCTATTCTAATTATCCCCTCGAGACTTTTTATAATATTATAAAAGAGAGTCTTAAAAAATAAATAAAACTACTTTATAGAAATAGTAAATAAACTCTATTTATAGATCTAATCTATTAATAATATCTTCTAAGCGAGCGATCTTATTATTAAGAAGGTCCCTTAGGTTTAACTATTTTCTATTATAAGTTATATCTTAATAATAGCTTTATTACCTCTTCCTCTTTATTATACTCCTTATCCTACTCTAATCCTTAGTATAGCTAAAACTACCTACCCTATTATACTAAGTATAAGAAGTTATAATAGTATACTCCTTTAGGGATATTCTACTTAATCTAATCCTACTAGTTAACCCTCTACTAGATATAATCTATATAGCTATAGTTATACTTATTTAAAGGACTAGGCCTCTTAGAATATAATAGTATCTTTATAAGTATAGTTCTTAGGTATTACCTAATAGTTATACCGCGACTTAGTATCTATAAGACTTATAACTAAAGCTAATATCTAAGGTATTTAAGCTTATTATCTAGTATTTTAAATAAAGCAGACCTAGATAATACTAATAATTTATAAATAGGTTAAGGAATATCCGCTATAAGAGATAGCGTAATATTATTATTATTTCTAAAGTCTATTATGTTATTATCTATAGGTAAATGAGTAAGAGGGTATAAAGGGAAGAAAGATACTTTCTTAAAGTCTTCTTAGCTTAATAGGGTATCCTATAGAGCTATACTACTATTAATAGTTAAGTTATAGAACTCTATAGTAATTATAGATATATATTAAGTAACTAAAGGGATTTCAGAGTTAGAGAATAATATATTATTACTTAAAGTTATACTACTAAAACGTGGAGATAGTAAACCTTCTTAAATTAGAGCTCTAGCTTATTTAATATATTAGAGATTATATATAAATCTATCTCTCTACTAAACTAAATTAATTATATAGGTATTAATTAATAGGAGCTTTTGGAGTTATAAAGGGGCTCCTATCTTATAATACTACGTATTAAGGTCTTATATAGCCTTAACGAAGCGCTAATTGCTATTCTAGTCCTATATAGAGTTATAATAGAAATAGTAGCTAGTTAACTAGTTTATAAAAGTCGCAGCCTAGTAATAATTACTATAGTTTAGTAGAAAGAAAGCCCTAGTAATATCCTAGAGATTCTTTACTTTTACTCTTTTAAGCTCTATAGAAGATTTATTAATTTCTTTCCTAGGTTACTAGGCTAGCCTATAGATTAGAGTATAGATATTATAAGGGTAGCTCTTAACTATTAATATAAAAAGGGATATAACCTCTAAATTATCTAACTTCTCTTATTTTATTAGTTTCCCTTATATATTATAAAGGTCTAATAAATATTCTACCTAGGCTAAAGTTATAATAGATAACCCTCTTCTATACTAGGTTATTAAGTAATTTATAGATTCTTAGTTTTATTATATATACTATAGGACTACTAGTATAGGCTTATCTTTATTTAATATAAGGTTCCCTTTAGGTCTTATAGTATTAAATCCTACTAAGGTATTAATAAAGCTAAATATAATATCTCTTAGGGTAGTAAGGGCTAAGTAGAGCGATATAGATAGTTTTATAGACCTAGGGTAGTTAAGATACTTTATAAAGTTAGTAGGTTGCTATAGGTTATAATCCCTTTTCTATTTCTTATAGTTATTCCTTCTTTTTATATTCTAGATATTTAGTTCTTTTAATAATCCTTCCTCTCTATCTAACTCTTCTAGATTAATAGGAATTATTAGACTAGTTTATAAATTAGTATTTATATATACTAGTAGGTTAATATCTATCCTATTTAGAGAGGAAACCTCTAGGTCTATAAATCGAGGGGTATATGTAGCTATTTAATACTTAATATTTTCTTAAGCTATCCTTTTCTTAATATCTTTATCTCTTAATTTAAAGTATTAATTATATAGAATTCTATTTACCCTTAGTTAGATCTAGTATCCTTTAGGAGGTATTTTATTAATAAAAGCCTTTAATAAATAATTAATCTAAGCTTAATACCTTATCTTAATAAGCTACTTTAGAGGTATTAGGCTTCTAATATATAGAAAAGACCTAAGCTAATTAATAAAGTAGAGACTAGAGGCTTATAGTAAAGGGTCTATATATTAAAGTTCTACTAGGTATAGTTATCTTATTAAAACTTCCTTAGCTTTATATCTTAGTTAAAAGCTCCTAGTAATAAATATTAGAGTTTATAGTTATCCTTTAGCTCCTCTCCTTAACTACTAATTATTATAAAACTAGTTTCTTTTATCTTCTAAGTTAATTAGTAGATCTATAATAACTACCTTAGTAGACTTAGGCGCTTATAGATAAATAAGGAGTAAATTATAAGACTTAGCTTTAATTTAGGTAACTATAGTATCCCTTATATCTCTATCTTTAAAATCGTCTTCTATACCTCTAACCTTTTTATAGTAGAGTAGTTAGCTAGGCTTAGTAAGCCTTATAATATAGTAAGTAACTACTAAGATATCCTTAGTATATATTAGAGTTATTATTTTAAGTGCGCTAATAGTATTAAATATACTAGCTATAACTTACTATAAGTATAAGGGGTAAATTATCTCCTCTACTACTTCTAAGGTCTTATTCTAACGTTTAATAAGGATATATTTTTATACTATATTAAAAGGGTCTATCTAACTAGGGATATTATCTATCCTAGGTAGAGGGTATATATTATATTTAATTAGCTAAGGCTAGTAACTAAGCTTATTAGGAGGTCTAAAGCCTAGGATATCTGTATTATTTTATTACTATACTTAAAACCTACTTATACTTAGTTTATTAAGTATAAGCTTAGTTAAAAGTCTAATTTTAAGGATAAGAAGGTTTAAGGATTTTAACTCCTAGATCTATATATCTAATACTTTATTATTATAAAAGATAACTTTCCTTATTATAATATATTAAGGGAAAGGTTAATAAGGGGAAGCGCGAGTAATTTATAGACTAAAGAGCTAAATAGAAGTAATATTTAAAGAAAGGGAGGAGCTATAGTATAGTTATTAATATTATATAGTTAGTAGATAAATTAAGTTTAAAAGTAAATAATATATATAAAAGGGAGAGAGAAACTAGAGGGCTTAAAGGGTAAGGAGTATATTTTTATATCTACTAATTACTTTATTAATATGGTAATTTATTAGTAGCCTATAGAAGAAATAATTAACTCTCCTCCCTTACCCTCCTTAGCCTTAATAAAATAAAACGAACTTAGGATAAGAAAAACCTATAATAAATAGAATAATAAATTAGAGTAGTTATATATAAGGAAAGAATAAAGGAAATAATAGTTAGTAATAGCTATTAAAACGAGTAGCTTAGTTATAAATTAAATAAATATTCTCCTCTATCCTCTATTATTAACTTCTCCCCCTTATAATAACTACTTTTAGCTAGCTATTTTAATCTTTATTTAACCCCTTTATACTTTCTCTCTTATATCTTTAAATTATATCTTCTTATTATAGCTAATTATATCTTCCTTATCTTAAGTATTAAAAATACTAATTAACCTCGTCCTTATTATCTCCTATCTATAGTAACCCTTTAGGTCCTTAGTCCTAATATCCCTATACTTAAAATAAAGAGAAATAATATACCTCTTTTTATCTAATACTCTAATAACTAACTTTAGGTATTCTTTCTCTTCTTTTTAATATCCCTATACCTTCTAGCTAATAATTATAATTCTTAGGTAGCTATAAGCCTTATTTAGGTTTAACTTAATATCCCTAGTAATAAATACTTAGAGGTAGCCTTTTTACTATAAATATTCTCTAATAAGACTACTAAAGTAATAAGGCTAGCTTTCTAGAAGGCTTATCTTAGTAAATAGGATTTTAAATAAATATTTAGAGTAACTAAGGGGTCTAGAGTTTTCTGCTATTAAGTCTTTATCTATACCTCTACTACCTTCCTCGCTAGCTTATAGGAAACGAAGGTCTTTTAGTATATAATAGCTATATATAGCTTATTTATTTAATCCTAAGGTAGTTATAACATAGTACCTTATATTTACTATAAAGAGCGGGCCTATACTACTAAAAACCCTATATTAGATATTTATATTTATAAACTATACTTCAAGTATATCTCTATACTAAGTACTCCTTATACTAACTACTTCTTCTATAAAACTTAAGAGAGTTACTTATATAATAATCTAAGTATTTATAAGCGCTATAGGTATAGAATTAAGCGTAATAATAAGGTAAGGAGGAGTAGAGAATTTAATAGTATTAAGGAGATCCTATAGTCCTAAATTCTAATAGATACTATAGTTATAGCTATAGCTAAGTTCGAATTCTCGCTTTTTTATAATAAATACTATTAATAAGCTTAGGAATATTATCCTATAGCTAGGTTTATATACTCTTAATACCCTTTTATAATAGAGCTACCTCTAGAGTTTAACCTTATAGAAATCGCAGACTACTTAGGGCTTTATATTGCGAATTAGAGTAGGAAAATAGGGTTTCTAGATATATTTATATAGTATATAGGGGGGGGGGGGGGTAAAAAGGAAAAGAGAATAAGAAGCTAGTTAGGTTTTAATACGAAATTAAGGTAAATATTATATAAATAGGTCTATAAAGCTAAGGTCGAAGCGTATCTAGGTATAGAAATTAATATAATCCTTTTTATAAGTATCCTTCTCTTTCTCTTTAGTAGAAAGTAATATAATATTAGTAATAATATTTTCTAGGAGAAAAGAAGGGGGGGGGTAAGAAAAGTCTACTAATATCTTTACTAGGGGCTAGTAACTATAATTTTAATACTTTCTCTCCCTTTCTCCTCTTCTCTCTTATCTTTAGGCTATTAATTATATATTTATTTAGTAAGGGAGAGTAGCTTTAGTATTATTACTAAGAGGTTAAGGATCTTATATTTTCCTAGGCTTAATTACCTTATTATAACTATTAATAGATATTAAAGTTATCTAGGCTATTATTATATTAAATAGTAGCAAGGGGTATACTTTAAATAAGTAGGGAATTACTAATACTATCTCTTACCCTTATCCCTAAGGTTTAGGAATATTATCCCTAGAATCTTAAACTTTTAAACTAAGAGATAAAAAGAAGTAAAAATTAGAATAGGTTTATAAATTATTAATTAAAATAAGTTATAATAAAAGTAACCTTATATATCCCCTAGATCTTCTATCTTAATATACTCCTTTTCTTTCTCTCTTAGTATTTTAGGACTCCTAATAACTAGTTATTATCT